>WOXC01010967.1:0-229971 GCA_011680675.1 Gymnobelideus leadbeateri | reverse complement strand
TATAACTGTAACCATATACACACACATTCACATATGTATTCATATGACCACACCCCCTTCTTCCATTATTTTCATCGTGAGAAAGATATCATCAGTCACAGATATTGCTTTTCCATAAAGGAATGTAAATAGTTCAACTTTGATAAGTTCCTATTGATTTCTTTTCCCTGATTACCTTCTCAGGCATCTCTTACTTCTTGCGTCTGGATGTCAAATTTTCTATTCAACTCTGGTTTTTTCCTCAAGAATGCTTGAAAGTCCTCTATTCCACTGAATGACCATATTTTCCCCTGAAACAAAATACTCAGTTGTGCTGGGTAGGTGACCCTTGGGTTCATTCCCAGTTCTTTTGCCCTCTGGAATGTCATATTCCATGCCCTTCGATCCCTCAGTGTAGAAGCTGCCAGGTCCTGGGCTATTCTGATTGTGTTTCACAATATTGAAATTGTTTCTTCCTGGCTGCTTGTAGTATTTTCTCCTTGATCTGGGGATTCTGGAACCTGGCTATAATATTCCTGGGAGTTTTCTTTTGGGATCTTTTTCAGGAGGTGATCTGTGGATTCTTTCAACCTCTATTTTGCCCTCTGGATCCAAAACATCAGGGCAGTTTTCCTTGAGAATTTCTTGAAGGGTGATTTCTAGGTTCTTTCCTTGATCATGGCTTTCAGGTAGTCCAATAATTTTTAAATTGTCTCTCCTGGATCTATCTTTCGTTTGTTTGGATCTGCTTAACAGCATCTTGATTTCTCATAAAGTCACTAGCTTCCATTTGCTCCAGTCTAGCTCTGAAGAAATGAATCTCCTCTGTGAACTTTTGAGATTCTTTTTCCATCTGGCAAATTCGACTTTTTAAGGCATTCTTCTCCTCAGTGCCCTTTTGGGCCTCCTTTGCCATTTGAGCTAGTCTATTTTTTAAGGTGTTGTTTTCCTCAGTCAGGCTGTTGACCCTCATTTCATACTTTTCCTGCATCCTTCTCATTTCTCTTTCCAATTTTTCCTCCACTTCTCTTATTTGATTTTTAAAGTCCTTCTTAAGGTCCTCTATGGCCTGCAACCGCTCATGTTTTCCCCTGGGGCTTTTGGAGCAGGACTTCTGACCTCACAGTCCTTTTCCCCCTCTATGCCCCCAAAATAGGAGTCTAGGGTTGCATTTTTCTGTTTCCTTTGCCTTGGCATGTTGCCACTTAATTACTTGACTTTTGGGCTTGTTGCCACTCTATGGCTTTAAGGCCAGATAGAGGAATTTTCGTCCCAGACGTGTGGGGGGCAACTTCCATTTCTGGCAAGCTGTAAACCCACCCACAACTTCCACCCTAGATCACAATCCAGATCCAGGGAGGTTAAAGCAAGAGCGATTACCCCCCAAGACTGATCGCTGGATCTCCCCACGGTTTGTAGGCTGGGAGCCGGAAATGCCTATGAAAACTACAAAATGGCGTGTCTCCTCAGAGGCTTCTAGCTCCCAGGGGAGGGAGCTGACGCATTCCCCAAATACAGGTCCCAAAGTCCATAGGACACTAACCTCTTACTTTGTCCTAGGCATATCTATGTTGATAATTCTGGAGTTGCCACAGCTCCTGGTGTTCTGGGGTTCCTCCAGCTGGCTGCTGGCCCTGCTGCCCTGGGGCTAAAACCTCGGCTCACGGGGACCTGGGCTCGGCTCGGCTGGGCTCCTGCGCTCTGCGCGTTGCCGGCTCCCAGACAGCTGCTTGATCTGCTTTTCTAAAGGAAAACAACTGAAAAGGGTTAACAATCTTACTTTAATCAAACAGACATATATCATTTACCTAGTTTAGGGGGAAAAGTCAGCACCCTGAACTTCAGAGAATACAAACAGAAGTTACAAGAGAAAATAACACAATTAAGCAGACAGGGCTTCTAGCTGTCTGATCATCATATCCATCCGTAGTTAGTCACCAGAGAGAGAAGCATCAACATCTGGGTTTTCAAAGCCAGGGGCTGAATGGCTGCCCAGAATCTCACCTGGTCAAATCATACAACTCTTCCCAAAGTGAGCCCCAAAGCAAAACCTTGTATATACAGCCTTCTCCAGGGTCAGAGAATATCAAAACCATCGTGATTCACTTGATTACAAAGTAACAAAAGTTGCACCTTCCTGAAAAACAAGCCTCCTGCCACAGGCTTCAGGTGAGCACATGCAGCCTATTAGGGGACAGAGTATATTTTCAAATCAGGAAAGGTCCTCAAGTTCAATTTAGGCTTATTAAGGGGCAGGGAAGATCTTCAAATTTCTATGACCATTACAATATCTTTCCCCCAAAATCCACCTACCTTGTGCAGAATGCAAAGGATTGGTCACCAGATCATGAATTCCTTTTATTTTTTTTTACAAAACCATTCACTAAACTATCTATTGAGGTACAAAAGGTCACTGATCTTCAATCAGTTCAGAAAAGACATTAGTTCTTTTTAGGAAAGGCCAGAACTGTGATTTTATCAGCTTCGGGAACTCCTGGTGAGAGACTTCCCTCTACTACTGCATGTCAGCAACTATCTTGGTTGAGGCACTAAGAGATAAAGTGACTTGTCCAGGGTCATATAGACAATACAGGTCAAAGTTGGAATTTGAACTTTACACGCAAAGTTGTTTCTCTTTCATATCTATCTATCTATCTATCTATCTATCTTTCTCTCCCTCCCTCTCTCTGTCTCTCTCCCTCTCTCTCTGTCTCTCTCCTCCTCTCCTTCTCCCCCACCCTTCCCAGATAAGTGGATGAATGAATATAGCATTGGACCTAGAGTCAGAAAGACCTTATTTCAAATCTAGTGTCAGATATTTACTGTCTGTACTACCCTGGACAAGTTACTTTTTCTTCTCACTTTTATCAAATAAACTAATAAAATTGGGATAATAATAATATTTACCTCAAGAATTGCTTTGAGGAAAAAGTGATATGATATTTTTAAATGCTTTGTAAACCCTAAAGAGCCATATAAATGCTATCTGTCTTTCAAACTATCTATTTTTACAGTGCAAATAATTTGCTTTGTAAATGTCCTTGTTTCTTATGTCTCCTTTAGTCCTGGGGAGTTCTGACTACCAATGGACCATGCAAGTTCACCATGGAAACCAGACTGTGAAGTCTATTTCCTCTTAAGTTCTAAAACTGAGGGGGAAAGGTTTGTGCCCCATTTCCAAGGGGCTTCACCTGAGACTTCTGATGTTTGCCAAATTGACTTCTCTAATTGTCTAAGTGCACAGATGGCCCTGGCAATTTTGGGGGATTGTACCAGTAAATCTATTCTGCACATAATGACCCACTTGTGGAAGGTACTCTTTTTGCCAGGAGATGATGAGGGGTGGCACCATTTAAAAGTCAATACTGTAAAAGTCCATTTCCAACATGATTCTGGAAAGAAACAACAATATTCTGGGGCCAAAATTCAATCCAATCAACTAATATGCAATATCTTGTCCAAGAACTGGTACTTTGGCTTGAGGTCCAGAAAACTTTGGTTCTTATGAAATATACCTTTCCCCCTTTCATAAGAACTTTGGTTCTTATGAGATATACCTTTCCCTATGATGTTATTCCCAGGTAAATAAAAAGAGGGGGCAGGTTGGAGAAGAGCAAAGAACACTGCATTGGGAGTGCAGGAAGCTCTGCCACTAATCATGATGTAGAGTGATAGTAATTTAAAGTTATATATAGAACCTCAAGGTCTCCAAAGAACTTTCCTTGGGGTGGCTAGGTGGTGCAATGAATAGAGCACCAGCCCTGGAGTCAGGAGGACCTGAGTTCAAATTTGGACTCAGACACTTAACACTTACTAGCCGTGTGAGCTTGGGCAAGTCACAACCCCAATTGCCCTGTCTTTCTCCATCCAAAAAAATAAAATAAATAACTTTCCTTTAACACCCCTATGAGGTGGTATTCTCATTGTATAGATGAGGAATAGCTAAAAATAAGTCCTAGTCTAGTATCTTACCATAGGGTGGGGATCACTTAGGTTCTTGAAAGCTGTGCCAGTGAAGAATTCATGAGGAAGACTTTCCTCATGAGTCCAGTGGTGGATTTTAGTCCTACGAAACTGGAAAGCCTTTGTTTATGGATCCAGTGATGGCCCAGTAGTTTGTCATCCAAACTCTAGCCAGTGAAATTCAGAGAGGCTCCATCCCCAAGGTGTCCAGAGGATAATGAATTTTGGGCATCATAGAAACTTCCAGAAGCCATCTGGGCTTGTGATCTTTGTCAATAGAGTAATTAATGCACACTAACAACATCATATTTCCTTCAAATGTATCATAGAAAAGGAAATGAGGCTCAGAGAAGGTGACTTGTTCATGGTCATACAGCTAGTGAGTATTGGAGTGAGAATTCAAACCAGATGTCTTGATTCAGTTAGAGTTATTCAGTGATCTTGGTTAAGCTGTTTGTCCTGGTCCTTCTTTTCTTTTAAAATAAGGGATTTGAACTAGATTCAATTCCACATTTAGATGATCCCTAAGCTCTCTTTAAATTTTGTAAGGCATAGATCTATGCTGATTTCTTACCTTAATGATTGCTGTTGTAATGATGCTGTTGTAAAAGTACCCATTTCCCAACACTTGCACATAATGGGATTATTTATTTGCTTATAGAATTACCATTGTTTCTTCTTTCTGAAAGCTGTGTGCTATTCTATTAGTTGAGCAATGTCAGAGTGGCTTGTAGTAGGAATCTTAGAAATACTGTTCCATCCTGTTAGTGCCTGACTCCACTCTATTTCTTCTTGTGTTTTCTATCTGTAAAGAGAAAAACAAAACATTATCCCCATGAATCAGCCCTGAACGTTCCAATAGAATGTTCCTAACTCATAATATATCATCTCCCATCTCCATACCTTTGCACTGGCCTCCCCCACGACTGGAATGAACTCCCTTCTTAACTCTGCCCTCTCTAAGGCACAGAGTATTCCTTTAAGAAGTAGCTTAGGAATTGTCCTCTGTGTGAAACTTTTCCTTGTGAGTTCTTGAGGACAGGAACTGTTCTTGTCTTTTTTTGTATGTCCAGAGCTTAGCATAGTTCCTGGCACATAACAAGCACCTAATAAATGCTTGTTAATTTGACTGATCCCACCAGTTGCTAGTGCTCACTTCCCAAACTTCTTTATGTTTAACTAATTTGTGTGTTTATATATTTATATATGTATCTGTTTAATATTGATGCTGCATATATATATATCTTATATGTATTTGTGTTCCCTATTATAATGCAAGATCATGGCATATAGAGATTGTTTCATTCTTTGTACTTGTACCCAGAGAATCTAGAACAGTGCCTGGCATATAGTAGAAGCTTATTAATAAATATTCATTGATTGACTTAATGTAAGCACCTTGGAGGCAAGAACTGTTTTGTTTTTGCCTTTGTATTTTTAGTGCTAGCACTGTGCCTCGAATACTTGAGACATTTAATAAATGCTTGTATGATTGAGTTTAACAGATTGAGACCATGTACAAAGTGAATAGAGCACTGGGCTTGGAGGCATGAAAAAATAAAGACCCAAGTTCAAATCCTACCTCAGACACTTTGCTAGTTGTATGACTCTGGACAAGTCATTTAACTTCACTGGGTCTCAGTTTCCTCATTTGTAAAATGATAAAGCTAGATTCAGTGGCCACTAAAGTCTCTTCCAGTTCTAAATCTGTAATGTAGTGATTTTATAATCTGATCATTTTATGACCTTTGAGGTCCCTTCTGGTACTAAGTCAATGGTCAGAAGAATGTAGTATACTTTCAGCTCTGTCATTAACTAAGTCAGAGGGTCCTTTTTAACCTTAAAATGGTAATTTGCTCATGGGACTACTGGAGCCTGAAGGAAATATCATAACTTGAAAAATAAGGGGCAGATGTTCTCTTCATAGAAGGACAGGGCTACACTTGGGATGCACTTTGAGAGTTCATTTTAAAAGCCCTAAGAGGGTAACTAGCAGGAAATGCAACCTTAAGAGATTTCAGAGACTATGAAGTCCCCTCATTTTACAGTTGAGAAAACTGAGGCAAAGAGAGGTGAAGAATATTGCCCTGGGTCACACTGGTTACAAGGAATCCAGAGTCAGTGTTCTTTACCACACTCTACTACATATAAGCAACTAGGTGGTATATAGTGGATAGAGCACCAGGCCTCGAGCCTGGAAGATCTGAGTTCAAATCCAGTTTCAGACATTTACTAGATGAACTATGCTGGGCAAGTTATTTCACTCTGCCTCTGTTACTCTTCTTCTTCTCTTCCTCCTCCTTCTTCTTCTCCTTCTCCTTCTCCTCCTCCTCCTCCTCCTTCTCCTTCTCCTTCTCCTTCTCCTTCTCCTTCTCCTTCTTCTTCTTCTTCTTCTTCTTCTTCTTCTTCTTCTTCTTCTTCTTCTTCTTCTTCTTCTTCTTCTTCTTCTTCTTCTTCTTCTTCTTCTTCTCCTTCTTCTTCTTCTTCTTTGCTTTTTGGAGGGGGGAAGGCAGGGCAATTGGGGTTAAATGACTTGCCCAAGGTCACATGGCTAGTTTTGTGTTAGGTGTCTGAGGCGGGATTTGAACTCAGGTCCTCCTGATTCCAGAGCTAGTGCTCTATTTACTGCGCCACCTAGCTGCTCCCACATTGCTTCTCTCTTTTTTTTTTTTTTTGAAAATTAAAAGGATTTTATTGACTTTATGTGCTTTTGCAGAAAAGCCTTGACATGTACAAGTTAGACATCGGGAAGAGATTCGTATATACTGTATTCACACAGCAATTTTGAAACTTTGGGTCAGACAAGGTGTTCATTTCAATAGGACTTCCACATTATTACAGACACAAACAAAATTGGTACACTACATTCAGAAATGAAATCAGACAGAACTGGACAGAGTACTCTGCTGTATGCCAACCTTAACATCTCAACATGCACCACCTTCACACGGCCTCAGAAATATGTGCTGTATGTTTATTAAAATATTAACTCAGAAAATGCATCTGAGGGCACATTGATTGCTTATAAAATAAAACCTCTTTTCCTAGTGCTATGTGTTTCATTATAGAAAAGTATTTTTTAAAAAAAATCAGTGCTCTTCAATGTATTTATTTCAAAACTAGAGATCATGCAGTCCAAAGAACAGGTTCAATGCAGTGATTTTTTTTTTTCATGTAGACATCATTGTAACGCTTTATCAAACTGGATTCTTGCTCTGGTGTACATATCAGCCACTACCAGACTGGCCATGTCACAGTCTCCTAGGATTCACAACTGATTACAGAGGAGAATGGATTAGAACATTTTCAAGTGCTGGGTATACACGTTCATGGTTTGTTTCTACTTCTATAGTCAGAAAAACTGCTGGAGTAACCATACTAGAATTAGGAGTGAACCACCAGAGTCCAGAGCTCTTCCTGAAACAGGAAGGAAATTAATCTGAACCCTGTAACTCTTCAGTAGATTTGTTTATCATAAATAAATATCAATAAATTGGTTTCATGATTGAGTTCCTATTAGGAAATTATTCAAATTGTAGTCTGTTTCCTCTTTTCCCCACTGGGCTTGGGTAAGGTACGTCAGATCAAAACAGTGATATTTCACAAAAGACCACTGAGCACTGTTTGAATGAGTCAATTTTTTTTCTTTTGTAATTAACTTTTACATGAACATTTAGATTCTAAAGAAGAGGTCTCTCTAATAAGCTCCATACAGCAGTTTTATATTCAATGTTTCTTTCTTACCATGATATACAAGGTATACCATAAAATTAATTAAAGACAATTACTTGTCACTTAAATCTATGTAGGCACACGACAATTAATTCCAACTTTATTTGAGGGGTGAAATCTTCAGGGGTATCATGATTCTTGACTCCATTTCCTGAATTAGGGGCACTGTATAATAGACCAATTCTTCCCAGCCGTGTTTATGCCACACCGCATTCCAGGTGTCTTCCCTGGACTGCAGGTCTTTGTAAGCCCAAAGATGATGCACCATATATAACTGCCCAATCTGAGAGAAAAACCCTCCAACTGCTTCCTCATTGTCCTGCCTAAAACGAATTGCACGAGCCCAATAGTTGCCCCATTCAATCATTGTTCCTGGCCTAAGTTGGTAAGACCTGAGTTCATATATATTAGGCCCTGGCCTGGGGACGGGTTCATTCCAGAAGCTGAACTCGAGCAGCAGCTGGTTCTTCCGAGAAAGCAGCATGTTGCCTTTCTCCTTGCGGAAGGCCACAAATTCCTTATTTTCTCTGAGCTTATTCATGACCTCATTGAGGGCTGGGTAGCCTCCCTCATTCCTCCAGAGGTGGACAGCCTGATCTTGCTCCCCATACCATGTATTCCAAGTGCCCACCAAGGTACAAGGGTAGTGTTTCTCTTCATGAATCTTTGGCAGCACCTTTTGACAAATTTTATTGTATGCTTCCAGGCATTCTGGCTTCACATTGTGAAACTGTATTTTGTACAGACTACTTGTTTCTTTTTTGGCTAGGAGATTGGAATGGGCATCTTTTCTTGGGTCAACTTTCTGGACAAATAAATATTTCAGCCAACTATCTTCATGAGGTCTGTTTGTAGAAGTTGTCAGGCCCCTGAGGGCTGGCCGCGGGGGGTGGGGTGGGGGGCGTGACCACTCCCCAGGAGGGGAAGAACAGGAAGGCAAAAAGGGAATCAGTCAACCTTATTCTCATTGAATTTGGCTTAGGGAGGGAAGGACATACACACTATATAGGGTATCTCACCCTACAGGAGAGTAAGGGGAGAAGGGGATGAGAGGGGGGATGATGGAAGGGAGGATAGGCTGGGTGGGAGAAAAGGGATAGGATCAAAGTAGAGAATAGAACAAATGGGAGGTGGGATAGGACAGAGGGAAATATAGTCAGTATTTTGCAATATATCCACTGTGGTAATGTTTTGCATAGCTACACATGTACAACCTATACTGAATTGCTTATCTTCCCAGTAAGGGTGGGTGACAAGGGAGGAATGGAATTAATCTGGAATTCAAAGTTTTAAAATCAAATGTTTAATATATCTATGTCTATATCTATATATACTATTATTAATATTATTTTACATGTAACTGGGAAATAAGATATACAGGCACTGGGGCATAGAGATCCACCATACCCTACTGGAAAGTTGGAGGGGGTATGGGAGAAGATATGGGAGAGAGAAGATTGGAGGAGGGGTATCCAGTGGGATTGCTGTTTTGGGGTGGTGGATAGGGGAAAATGGGGAGAAAATTTGTAACCTAAAATCTTGCAGAAATGAATGATGTAAACTAGAATTTAATAAAGTATTTGATTAAAAAATCACTATTCTGAAAAGGGGTCCCTAGGCTTCACTAGACAGACTGAGTATAACATGCAAAAAAAAAAGTTAAGAACCTCTGTTTTAGAGAAACAGCATAAAAGCTAAGCTGACTTGGTAGAAAAAGATGGAAAAGATGAAATAAGCTGCCAAAAAAAGAGCAGGCCTCCTGAAAGTCTCTCTTCTGATCATATTCTGTTACAGTCATATTCCTGGGCTTCAATCCATCACAGAACTATTTGAATAAAAGCCCATACAGTATTAGGTGCACTCCACTAACTATACCTTGATTTCTGGTGCAGAGGGAAATGAAAGAACATGGCTGAAAATCCCTGATTACTGGCCATGGTGTTACTTACTTTAAGATGAATTAAATTTCTTTTTATCTTAAACAACTAATCCTTTTCCTTATACTATTATGAATGTACCCTTCATCCTATGTCAGAAGAGATAACACAAGCCTATTTTAATGAAACCAGTAGAAACATTGACCTGGGAGTTAGGATTTGGAAAGCCCATCACTGAATTATGTCAAGACCCAGGCAAACCCACATTTCACTTATCTATGTTAACATTTCACTGTCTCTCTGTAGTAGAGACAGTAACTCCTTCTCCCACCTAATGAGTGAATAGTAAGGATGCATAAGATAATAGGGAAATGTCTTTGCCCATATGTGACCAGGAGAATGAATCTTACAGGGGAAACAAGATTCTATCACTGTTTGACCCTACCATTTTTTTTAACCAGACCTGGGATTTCTTAGTACTGGTGATGAAACCTCTTCTACCAGGGCAAATCATTGTTGTCCAGTCATTTACTTATTTCTGACTCCTCGTGACACTGTATGGGACTTACTTGGCAAAGATCACCAGGGCAGATCACCTACTCTGAAACTTATAGCCCGTGAGTCTTACCTGACAGTGATTGAGAAGTTAAGTGACTTGCCTGAACCAACACAGCCAGTATACTTCAGAGAAGGGATTTGAGCTCAGGTTTTCTTGACTTCAAGATCAGCTTAGTTCTTCATCCATACTCCACCACAAGAAGTGGAAGAGCTAAGAAATCAGTCAGTCAGTCAGTCAGTCAAAAAACATTTGCTAAGTACCTAATATGTGCCAGACATTGTGGTAAGCAATGCTGATAAAAGAAAGACCTTCCTTTTCATGTCTAGGTTAGAGAAGCTGTGCTGCCCATCTAAAAGAAGATAATTCCTAAATAAAATAAAATTTTAAATGAACAAGTAAATGAATCAATAAATAAAAATGAAAAATGATTCCTAGCCTTCCTGGAATAATGGTCTAACACTATGGCCGTGAGAGGAAGAAAGGGCTAAAGGTAATTGGGTTTTTGTTGAAGCAAGGAGAGTAGTACCTAAATCTATTTTCCCCTACTCTTCCATTTTTTCATTGACAGGATGCTCGTCTTCTTCTTGTGCTTTGTGCACACTCCCTTCCATTCTGGAGCCTGCAGAACATAGTCCAAATCAAATAGAACTGGCGGGCAGGCAGAAGGATTCTTTCCAATTTTCTCTACAATGACTCTATATTTGGAGGACTTGTAGGCTTTTCTCCCCAAGGATTACATCTCCCAGAAGGCTCTGGAGCAAAGTGGACATGTGTCCTAAAAGAAACTTCCTTGTGATCCATGCTCAGAGGCAAGGAAAAAAGGGTGTGAGGCAGAATAGCCTGTTCTGTGCCAACATTGTGCTAAATAATTTTATTAATAGCTCATCTGAAGAGAGTAATTCAATGGTTTTTACTTGGCAATATGAACTTAGGTCAGAAGGACAAAGAAAGAGACACAGAGAAGGGGACATCTGCTGCTGCCATAAGTATAATATTTTCCCCCACTCACAGAGTAGCAAGGGTCACCTGCCACCTTGGGATGATATGAGCTGGTATGAGCAAAGGCAACTGCATCAGGGAAAGCAAGTTCCTGTCTGATAGAGTAGAGGAGCCCAGTGTGGAGAGGGTTGGAGGCCCAGATTTCTCCCTCTCTTTGAGTATGGAGGGGGATTTTAGCTTCTAGATGGTGCTGACTCTTGTGAGTGATTGAACCACCACATCATGCTTCCTCAAAATTGTGAGGTTTATATTAAGCATGTGAACTTTCCTTTTTTCAACAATGTAGTGGGATGCATTGAAAGGGAGTCCACTCCCAACCACCCTCCCATCCACACCTTCAGTGGGGAAGGTTGTGAAGAATCCAGCCATTTTCAGCTTCTGTGATACCATGTAAGCTGGTTTGCATTTTATTATGAGTTTATCAATCTAAATTATTTTTGTTTTGTTTTTGTTTTTTTGCCTTTTGGAGGGCAATTGGGGTTAAGTAACTTGCCCAAGGTCACACGGCTAGGTTTTTGTTTGTGTGTGCGTTAAGTGTCTGAGGCCGGATCCGAACTCAGGTCCTTCTGACTCCAGGGCCAACTCTCTACTCACTGTGCCACCTAGCTGCCCCAATCTAAATTATTTTTAATCATGACCATGACCCTGAGTAGAAAATAACAAGGTGCTTGGCTAGTCAGATAGCAGCTACTGAATGAGACATACCCAAGTCCAACAGGAGGTAGGGTGGGGAGGGTTGGGTATAGGGAATGATGGAGTGTTGAGTTGATAGCCCTGTCCATGGTTTTTATTGGTCATATGGGACCCCATAGATTACTCTAATATACCTTATCACACCCTTAAACCCTGTTTGAATGGCATAACTTTACTAAGTCAAGCTTTGTGGTTTCTTTAGGTCAGGAGTATTGACTCATAGCCATAGTTTCCCCAAAAGTTCTGTTTTTCTCAAGTCTTCAGTAACTTGCTCCTCTCAAAGGCTCTGCCCTGCTGTCTAGATACTAGAGAAGAACTGGTAAGACTCAAATTATACCTTACTCTGGGCCTGATAAGGGTATACACCACCTTAGACTTTCCAGGCAGAATTCAATTTATTGGAGAGAAGCAAAATACAGGTGTCCTGCCTTTCTCTCTAGGTGTCAGGCCATAGGGGAAAACTTGGTATATGTGGGTCAGGGCAATATACACACAGCTAAGTGGTGCAGTACACAGAATCCTGAACCCTTCTGGAGACAGGAAAGTATGAGTTTAAATTCCACTTCAGACACTGTTTGACACCAGGCAAGTCACTTAACCTCTTTCTGTCTCTGTTTCCTCATCTGTAAAATGGGAATAATAATCGTACCAAGCTCCCAGGGTTGTTCTGTCAAATGATATAATGTTTGTAACTCCCTTTGTAACATTTAAAGTGCTATAAAATGCTAGCTATATTTTGCTGTTGTTGTTCTTGACATCCCTTACTCTGTCCCCAGAGTTCCTTCTGCTTTAGGACTCCATACTTTCTTGCCTTTTTATTATTCCCTAAGATAATTCTTTTCTCCTTTCCCCTTACTAACTCTCACCTGCCTGAGGGGATTCTGACACTGAATGCATGGTACATACTGCTATATTTAATTTTAACTCTGTAAAAACAACTTAGCATCACTGTAGGGAAAGGGAGTATAATGAGGAGGATGGAGATCTAAAGACAAATTGAACTTCCACTCTATTCCAAACCTTCCTTTCTTCCTAATTTTCCTCTCTATTAATGCCTTTGTCATCCTCTCACTCACCAAGTTAGAAACCTTAGTCTTCCCTCTGCCTACTAAATATCCACTCAGGTGACAAATCCTACTGTTTTGTCTTGTTGATACCTTCACCATCTTTCTCTTTTCTATTCCCACTGTCATCTTCCTAGTTCAGATCCTCATCACTCTTAAGAAATTTGCCCTCTTGGGTCTCAAGTTCAGGATTCAGCCTAACTGAACACTAACACTACAATGGTGTTAATTATTTTTGTTGTTGTTCAGTCATTTTTTCAGTCATGTCTGGCTCTTTGTGGTCCCATTTGGGGTCTTCTTGGCAAAGATACTGGAGAGGTTTGCCTTTTCCAACTCATTTTACAGATGAGGAAACTGAGGCAAACAGGGTTAATTGACTTGTCCAGAATCACACAGCTAGTGTCTGAGACCAGATTTGAACTAAGGAAGAGGAGTCTTCTTGACTGCAGGTGCTAATTATACCTTTACTAAAAGCATCAAAGGCTCTAGGAACATTTAGCAAATCAAGGATAAATGATGAAATTCAGATGTAATGATGGTCAGATGCAACTTCCTGTGCCTCTCTTAGTCCTTCAGAGATACTTATCTTTGGTCCTGCAAGAAGCAATGCACTTCAATAGGAAGGGTTTCTCCAGGTCAGAAGAGCAAGGACCCCTTTCCTTCCCTCAGAATAATCCTTACCCCAAATTCTATATGCCACATCTGGAAATCACTGGGGAAATTGTCAAAAAACATAGCCAATGTGGCTTGAGACTTTGTGATTCTGAAATTTCTCCCTCTTCTGTTTTGCAATCTTGTTTCCTTTTGCTTCTACAGTTAAATATCTTTTTCCCACTTGGTTAAACTTTTACTGTCCTTGGGGTATGTCCTTATTTCAATTCTGTATATACAACTTGGACTTAACTGGGGAAGGATAAGAGCAGGGGCTGCCCAAAGCCTACTGGCTTTCGTGGGGGAGGTCAGATACTCCTAAACTTCTGCTCCTGCCAAATGGATTCTAGCAGAGGCTTTTATCCCTTTGTGTGTGTGCATGTGTGTGTATGTGTGTCGGGGCATTCTGGTGAAGCCCATGGACTCCTTCTTAGAATAATGTCTTTAAGGAATAACTCAAGGAAATGCTAAATTTCAGTAGATGTTAGTGAGAACAAAGATGTGATATTATTCCATTCCTATTTCACAAGCCCCCTAAAATCTATCTATGAACCCCAGCTTAAGAACTCCTGAGTGGTAGGCATTCTAGTATGTTATACACATGTCTGACTCATAAATGTATGGCCTGAACATGAAGAGAGAAAAAGCCTGCTGCATTGACAGGAGAGCAAAGCTCTTGAGGGAGAATTTTTCTTTCCATCTGCCCTTTCCCCCTGAGCTGGACTTTTCAAGATGTGAGAAAGGGCCACTGGCTTGTGGTCCACCGTGCACATATTCAATGATAGGCCACATAGCACTGGGAAGAAGAAAAAGACACAAGCCCAAATATCCACCTCCCTCTTCCATTATATACTAGAATTCCTCCACTGAGAGTGGAATTCATTTTCTTCTGCTGCTAAAAAATGGAAAGTCCCTTTCAATTTGTACCTACTTCTTGCCTTGACTCTTGGGGCAGTCTGCCACAGGCTGATAAGGGAAGGAATTTGAGAATAAACATCCATAAAAATAGAACATCCAGAGGAGATTGTCAGATGCCAACCAGATGAAAATTACTACCAGTGACTGATAGATTGTTAGTTGGAAAGAATCTAGGAGATCATCTAAAGTCAACTTCCTCATTTGACTGATAAGGAATTGTGGTTGGTTACCCTTTACAAGACCTGCCCTTCTGTGGAAGCAACAAGAGAGAAAATTGGGGGATTTATGAAGTCGACAAAGCTATGACAGAGAAAGTTACAGCTAAGAAGACTAATCCCTGTGGTATGGAAAGATTATTAGAAGCTCTTAGTTTTTATCATCTGCCACATTATTAGGAAATGTTCGTCTTCCTCTTTCCGTACCCCGGGGCCAACAACACATAGTGAATTCTGATGAGGACTGGCGATCAGCAGGGAAGATACTGTGAAAGTGAACCTTAAATACTACGATGTACCCCGCTCAGGTGGGGTGGGGGAATATACTGAATTCTCATTCATCACAGCACTCTAAGAGTGTGCAGGGAGGAAATAAGAGCTAAGGATTGAACCTGAATCCTGTGATTGCATTCTCCTTGATCTGTGGTTTTGAAATTGCTTTTCCTTCTGCCCTAGGTCCCCCAACCCCCAGGGGGGAATATCCCTATCTATGGAGTGAACTGGAGGCTTTAATATTCAGTACATGGTTTTTAGTTGAAGAATAGAGACTTCATCTAAAGAGGGTCTTGGGGTGGTGAATCAATATCTAGCTTAAGAGTGATTTAGGAAGAGTTTAACCTGAAGAAAAAAGTATGTGAGAGGAGGATGGAACAGTAGACTTTAAATAGTTGAAAGGCTATCATGTGGAAAGATTAGACTTATTCTGTATGATTCTGCAGAGTAAAGTTAGGATCAATGAGTTTAAAGTTATAGGAAAGCAAGTTACATATATATTATGTATATATAACATACATATATATGTTTTTAGATCGACTGTTTGCCAATATATTCCTCTCTCACTCCCAGAGATCCATTCTTTATTTAAAAAAGAAAGAAAGAAAAAAGAAGAAAATATAACTCAGCAAGACTAACTTACATACCAGAAATGTCTGTATTCCATACCCATGGTGACCTACTTCTGTAAGGGGCGGGGGAGGGGACTAATTTGGTCATAATTCCACATTCTTCCCTTCCTTCCTTCTTTCCTTCCTTCCTTCCTTCCTTCCTTCCTTCCTTCCTTCCTCCCTTCCTTCCTTCTTTCCTTCTTTCCTTCCTTCCTTCCTTCCTTCCTTCCTTCCTTCCTTCCTTCCTTCCTTCCTTCCTCCCTTCCTCCCTTCCTTCCTTCATCCCTCCCTCCTTTCTTCTTTCTAATGAAAGCTATTATTGTTTAGTGACATAGTTACCTCAGTTTGGGGAGTTTAAATTTTCATTTTTATTGTAAATAAAATAATCAATACACATAAACATTTCAGAATAGTAAGAATAATAAATGAGAGTACTGCAGATGAAACTGGATTTCTCTTAAGTACAGTTAATTTCAATGTATATTAACCTCAACAGGAAAGTAATAACATTGCCATGTTTGGGCTCCTTTCTGGACTTTTCTTTTTCATCCCTTCACTTGAAAATTGCTTTTAATTTTTTTTTACTGATATCCTTTTTTTTTACATCACTAAAATTTCCCCTATTACTTCTTCCTTTCCCCCTTCAGAGAAACATTCCATATAACAAATGATATTTTAAAGAAAAAAAAACAAAAAGAAAAAATCAGCAAAACTGGTTAATACATTGAAAAAGTAAAAAAAAAAGTCTGCAATAAACTGTATTACCTCTGAAAAGATATTTCATGTTTCCTCTTTGGAGACATGTATGTTTTTCAGAATTTTGCTACACTCATTTTTGACTGTTTTGGGCTTGTTCTTCATTGCCATTTATTGTTGTAATCATTATATGTGCTCTTTTCTTGGTTCTACTTTGCTCACTCTGCATTAGTTCCTGTAGATCTTTCCATATTTCTCTGTATTTACCATAGTCATCATTTCTTACAGCTCAGTAACATTCTATTACATTCACATCCCACAATTTGTTTACCAGGGTGGGGAACCTGCAGCCTCAAGGCCACATATGAACCTCTAGATCAAGTGCGGTCCTTTGACTGAATCCAAACTTCATAGAACAAAACCCCTTAATAAAAGTATCTGTTCTGTAAAACTTAGACTCAGTCAAAAGGCTGCAGCCAAGGACCTAGAAGGCCACATGTGACCTTGAGGCTGCAGGTTCCTCACCCAGGGTTTAACCTTTCCCCAATCAATGAGTATCGGCTTTGTTCTCAATTCTTTGCTATCACAAAAAGCACTGCTATAAACATTTTGGTGTATAAGGGGATCAATGGTCTCCTTGGAATAAGCCCAGCAATGGAATCTCTCAATGAAAAAGTATGGACAGTTTCCGTCATTTTATATGTATATTCCAAATTGTTTTCAAAATAGCCATACTACAAATAATACACTAGTGTACCTATCTTCTTACAATCTCTCCACCACTGGCCATTCCCATCTTTTGTCATCTTTGTCAATTTGCAGGGTATGAGGTAAAATTTGGGGATAGCTTTGACTTATATTTCTCTTATTATCAGTGATTTGGAGCATTCTCTCAGTTGGTTGTCTGCAATCTTTCTTTTTTTTGGAGGGCAATTGGGGTTAAGTAACTTGCCCAGGGTTACACAGCTAAGTTTTTGTTTGCATGTTCGTTAAGTGTCTGAGGCCAGATCCGAACTCAGGTCCTTCTGACTCCAGGGCTGACGCTCTACTCACTGCACCACCTAGCCGCCCCTACAATCTTTCTTTTGAGAACTATTTGGTCAAATCCTTTAACCATTATTGTACTGGGGATTTTTTTGGTGTGTTTTACAGATGATACACACGTATTATTTATATATCTTATATACCAAATCCTTATGAGAAAAATTTGATACAAAAATTTTTCCCCTATCCAGCCACATCTGCCCTGTTTTTTTCCCTAGATGCATTAATTTTGTTCATGCAGAAGTTTTTCCGTTTCATGTAATCAAAGTTATCTATTTTATCTTTTATATTACCCAGTTACATTTGTTTTATTATTTTTGCCATTTACATTATTGTAGTCATTGTATGTAAGATTTTCTTGCTTCTATTACTTCATTTTGTATCTGTTCAAATAAGTCTTTCCATGCTTCTCTGTATTCATCATGTTTATCATTTCTTACAGCACAGTAATATTCCATTACTTTAGTCTTCCCCAATCAATGGACTTCCAAGATTGCTATAACAAAAAATGCTGCCATAAATATTTTGGTGTATATGGGACCTTTCTTTTTGTCATTCACCTCCTTAAGGGGTAATAGCCTACCATTGTAATCTTTGGATCAAATGATATGGACATTTTATTCCTTTTCTTTGAGTAATTCCAAATTGCTTTCCCAAATGGGTGAATCAATTCACAACTCTACCAACAATGCATTAATATGACTATTTCCACAGCCCCTTGAACATTGATTATTCCTGCTTTTTGTCATCTTTGTCAGTGTACTTGGTGTGAGGTGAAACCTCAGAATATTTTTGATTTTCATTTATGTTATATTTAACCAGATGCCAAATCTTGCCATTTCTATCAGTATCTCTCATGTATGACCCTTTGTTTCTATTCACATAGTTACCATTTTAGTTCAGTCCCCCATTACTTCTCATCTAGGTTATTGCAGCAGTCTTATAATTGCCTCACTGCCACAAGTCTCACCCCACTACAATTTATCTTCCATACTGTTTCAAAATGATTTTCATTAAGTGCAGATCTAACCATGTCATTCGCCTACTCAGTCAACTCCGTTGGCTCCCTAGTTCCTCTAGGATCAAATGTCATCTCCCCTGTTTAGCTTTTAAAGTCCTTTATAACAATGATTAAGCTTTTTTCCAGTCTCATTTTATATTATTTATCCTTCTCTGATGATATCCAGGTTAACTGGCTTTTTGTTTCTTATAAACACAGACCATTACCCACTTTTTACAGGAAGACTTTCCTGATCCCCCTTAATTCTAGTGCTTTCTATCTGTAGATTATTTTTAATTGATGCTGCATTTGTCTTGCTTTGTATATATTTGTTTTTATATTGTCTCCCTGGTTAGATTATAAGGTTTTCGGGGACAGGAAATATCTTTTTCCTCCTTTTGCATCCCAGTACTTAGCACAGTGCCTGGCACATATTAGGTTCTTAATGTTTACTGATGGACAGACTGACCATATCTGAAGTGCATGCTACTCTTCACCTCTTTCTTGGAGAATTCTATTATTCCTTCAGGATGAATCTCAAGCATCATCTACATGAAATCTTTCCTGATGTCCCCCACCCACCTACTAGTGCTCTCCCTAAATAGTTAATATTTAATTGTGTATATATTTGTATTTTTCTTTATATATATATATATATATATGTGTGTGTGTGTGTGTGTGTGTGTGTGTGTGTGTGTGTGTGTGTGTGTGTATGGGGATTTTTCATATATTGTATTTGTATCCCTGGTGCCTATCTCAGAGGCTGGTACATAGTAAACACTTGTTAACTGATTGATTATTAATTATTTTGGAGCAGCTTTCTCATGGTCATTAGTAGTTAGAATTTCTTATTTTTCATATCTATAATTGGCCTCACTGCTTAAGTCTCTCTCCCCACTATCCATATTCCATAAATGATTTTCCATTCCAAAAATGATATTCTTTGAGTACTGATTTGATGATGTCACTCCCTTACTTAGTAAACTCCATCAACTCCCTATTGCCCCTAGAATCAAATATAAACTCAATGTAAAGGAAAAATTTTTTGAAAAGAGACGTCCAAAAAAAGGAATGAACTCATTTCTTACCCATCACTGAAAGAGTTCAACATGTAGGTAAATGACTATCCATAAGGGAGGTGATACAAGAGATTTCCACATGGAGTAAAGATCTCTGAGGTCCTTCCACTCAGCGATGTTATGAGACTCCAATGAGGTCATAGATATAAAGCATTTTTATAGAACTTAAAGCATGATTTCAATGTAAATTATTATTGTTATGACCTTCTAATCTAGTGGTATCTTAATTCCCTGAACCTTTTACTCCATTCCTGTTTCGATGAAGCAATGTTTATAGATAAAATAATACCAGGTGTACTGGTAAATGTTTAACTAGGATCTCTGAGGGGAAAATGTAAGTACACAAACTTTTAAGTTTAATGCATTATTGACACTTTTCAAAGTCTGGACAATCAACAAAACAATAATTCAAGCCCTAATTTGGAGCAATTGCTGTTGTCAGAGGTGTAAATACTTTGAAAATTTAACAATTGACTCTCTAGAGCTGGTTAGAACCAGCTCCAGCACACCCTTGCTTCTCACCCTAAGATGTAATTATAAAAAAAAACCATAGAGTCAATGTTATAATTTTAAATCAGCTTTTTTTTTCACCCAGGGAATATCCTTCCTGACTTTATCTTGGGGAAGCAAGAAAATGAAGATGGAGAGGTAATTGGAAGGAAAGAAACATTTACTAATGTGCCAGGCACTTTTGAGGTTTACAAATATTATCTCATTTGATATTCACAAATATTTCAAGTCAGCCAACCCTTGGCTAGTTTTTTTTAATAACCCGTCTCTTGGCTTACTGAAGATTTTCAAATGTGTTCTTTGGTTTCGTTTGTTCTTGGGCCAGGAGTTGTGGACAAGTTGGAAGCTCCTAAGAAAGTCAATTCCAGCCTCATACTCAAGTTCTGCCCTGATACTCGAAGTGCCTTTGTCCCAGACCCAGAATTGTATATTCACCAATTCTGCTCCTCCCCTGGGCTAATAAGCCTACTCCTCTGCTTTTGATTCCAACTTGTCTTCTGGCCTTCAACTTCCTTTCCATTATAGAGTGTAAGCTCCTTGAGTGTAGAGATTATTTCATTCTTTGTATTTGTAATCCTTAGCATAGTATATAGCACATAATAAGATCTTAAAATGTACTTGGTTGGTAGATGAATACAGGTTTGCTTTTGGACTTATTGACAACATTCCATTTCTGTTGTGGGTCAAGACACTGGGTGGAACCTGGGAGGCATGAGGTCTAGGGCAGTTTGAGTTATCTTTGTCATTAGGAGGGACCTAGGAGTCATCTATGGGCCCTTTGGAGAAGAAGAAAACAAAAATGTTTTTAGGACTTTGGCAGGGAGTTCCTGAAATCCTAAGGAAGCTCCCTACTCACTTCTTTTAAATACTTTGATGACAGATTTTCTTCCCTGGGGTTATTTATGTATATTTTTGTCAAAGGAATTGATTATTTGAACTCTCAAGCTCTGAGGGTCCCAATGAACTGGATGTGGAAACACAACTGAGAAAATACTCCCCTATTTCTTGTAATGGTTTTGTGACATATAAAAAGTTTGAGAGACATAAAATTGGTCCTAATTCAATAATTAATTTTTAATATTCTCTCAGTTTCTAATCTAAATGGGAAGAAAGGCCAAGAAAAGAAAATAGGGACGCCTCCCATAGTGTCTGTGTCACCTAAGACCCAAGGACACAGGATTTGGTTCATGTCCTTTCTTTGTCTTGGAGTACTATCAAAATTAGCCTGTTCCTCAAAAATCCTCCACCTAAGCTATAGCCCTGGCCACCGACATTTTCTTAATGTGTAACAAGCCTTGTCCAGGGCATGCCACATTCACCAAAGATAGAAACACCATGAGAGGCCTCTGGCACATGCTCAGATTGTTGTACCCTAATCCAAATCACATGCCACCTGATTTGGAGCCCACCATTAACCCCCTTTATATTTGTCTTTGTCTTTATCCTAAACCTTGTAACCGTTGTAACAGCTTAAACGAGTAGTCCTGGGTAAAAGTGAATCACCCAAGGCATAGTCCCCTGCTCCCTTATCTTTCCCTGAATTAGTAGTTCCCTAAATCAGTAAGCCTTGAAGCAGCATTTTGTATAAGGATCATGGTACAAATCTGTATAGAGATCATGGGGGAAAGTCTATCTCACGTAAGAGACCACCCTGTTCTGGGATGCTGACCAAGCAAGGTCCCCACACAGAAGGCTGACTGAGCAGGGTCCTCTACACCCTTCACTGAGAACATGACCCTGGCTTATTCCATGACCCCAGCCTGTTCTGGGGAATTCCACTCCCCCTGTGCCCTTCACCCTGTACCCTCTACCCTGTTCTAGGAGGGACCCCTGTCACAAGGAAGGTTGCACCCTTGTGCTATGATTCCCAAATTAGCCCTGAGCTATAGAGCCAACCAATGGCTGTTCTTGGCTTCTGTACATCATTGCTTATGCTAGCTCCCCGCCCCAATTGTGGTTTTTGCCTTTATAAGCACTGTATGTACCCCAATTCGGGACTACCTGATTTGAGTGTATACTCCAGACAGTGGCACACTTGATCAATAAATCCACACATAAATTTACCTTGAACCCAGGTCTCAGTCTCGCTGTTATTCTCTTCACAACAAGATCACTCAGGTGGAAGTCTCTGCATCCCCTACCATGTGGATGAGAGTAGCCTCCTTTGATTATGATCCTGAGATTCTGAAAAAATTGGAGCAGGTTGGAAAGAGCTGTGGATTTAATCCTTCTATCTTACCTAGAGACCAAGATGGGCAAAGGAGTGAAGAGGATTAAGCCCCACATTTTGGAGAGTAAATTTGTCTATTTGTGCTTATATTTTTTGAAGTAAATACTCTTTTGTATAACCTAATCTGACTGTAAGTGGATAAATGATAGTGGGATACAGAGGGCCTCCCCCACACCCTCAATAGGAGCTGGAGCTATTTTCAGAAAGCCTAGAGACCCCTCCTTCCCCCGACTCAGAACTCCCTTAATGGTACTGGAGATCCATGGGGGAGAGATGAGATATAGCACTAGTGGAGTCCAAGGTGGTCTCTATCACATATGTTCCCTTTGAATGTTCTCATTTCATCACCAATTCTCTCCTTGTTCAGCTCTTAAATTTTGGCATAAGACAGGAAGCTTGAGAATTGTGATTATGTACAGTAAAGGAAGGGGGTGGATTAGCAGAAAGGGGGTATCTGGTTCTTGCCTGTGATTTTCCACTTCAATTATGCTGAGGTAAAGCAGAATGTGTGAAAACCAGTCCTGCCTCTGATTTGTTTCTCTTGACTGATTGTTAATCAATAGAGAAGATTCCCAGAGAAGGAGAAATGAAATATAAAAGAGATTTAGCTGAGATTTTGCTGAATTGGGGGGTATTTACCATTTATAGAAACCATTTTCTGTCTTAGAATTATTGCTCACAATTCTAGATTACAAATAATCAGCTTTAAGCAAAGGCAGTTTAGTGCATTGCAGCTGTCTTGAAGATGAAGAATTTATTTCTTCCCAGTTGATGTACATTTCAATGTAGAAGTCTGCACAATACAGGTGGACTTCACTTTACATAACATCTGCAAGCCTATGTGATTTGACTCAGAATCTCAGGATCATGATAATCAAATCCATTTCTTTACTTAAATATTCCAAGAACCTGTGATTTCATCAGTGTGAGTACTCCCTCTCCCAACACAGATTGTAGCCCTGTAAGCTTTTTAGTAAAGGAGTTCTTAGTCTGGGGTTTTGAAACTTTTTGGCACATATATATCCTTAATTATAATTTGTTTCTTTTGTAATCCACTAAATTTTATTGTATGCATTTAAAAACATGATTCTGAGAGGAGATCCACAGGTTTCCTCATACTACCCAAGGTATTGAAAAAAAAAGGTTAAGAAAAGTAAAATACAAAATTCATAAAATTCAGTATGAAGGGGCCAACCTTCTGGTGACTGAAAGTTCAGTTTATTTCTAGGATGGCTGTATGAGCTCATAAGGAATGGTATACCCAAGAATTGTATGGATTTCAGTGAATTCACACTTTCTTATCCTGTGTGGTTCTTGTCTATGGCTTCCTAGAAATCTTCCACAGGGAGTCCACCCAACAAGGTCCTTCTTCAAGGTCTCTTGACATTATGTGGGCACCACTGGAGCATGAAAGTAATCCAACTGTTATCTAGTATTCTTGCTACATAACCAGACCACCTTTTATTCAGGTCAAAAATTTATTTGATAGCCCCTTTTGAGCCATTTATCCTGTACAATTATTCATTGATAATGTGCTGCAACCTGCTTGCCCCTACCAAGAGTCTCTCCATTGGCTTTTTGGTGACCTGAAACCTGAATTCTACAGAAAAGGTGGTATCCCATGATTCATAGCTGCTCTGGGGCCTCATTGTGGTGTGAAGGTGACAGGCTCCTTCAGGGCTATACCAGGGGAATGGAAGCTCTGGCAAATGTTCCCACACTAGAAGAGCTTTGAGAATGGTTCCAGTAACAGACTGTGCCTCTTTTATTAGATAGGAACAGTCATCACCTGCAAGCTGGTCGCTTGGTGATGAATTCTTTGGCCAGGACAAGCCCTGATCCAGAGAAAATCTAGCATCCTGTGCTTCTGCAGCAATGGCTCCAGAATGTTGAGAAGGTAGATAGGGGGTGCCAGGAGTATTAGACCACCCCTAACCTACAAACAATCAAGTCCATCCACAACCTAAATGTGCTAGTTAAGCTTGATATTTAAAGGAACCTCATGGGGTTATTGGTCACCAATTTATTGATGTTGTGAGAGGCAACCTCACAAGGTTGGTTAGAAAAACACAATGCAAGATTCAAAGGACCCGAGTCCAGTTCCACTTAATTCTAATAACAGTAATAATTGCTAACATTTGCATAGTAGTTACTATGGGCCAGGAATTGTGCTGAGCACTTTACAATTATTAACTCATTTGATCCTCACAACGTTGGGAGGTAGGTGCTATTATTACTACCATTCTATAGGTGAGGGAACTGAGGCAAAAAGAGGTTAAGTGACATGTCCAGGCTCACACAGCTAGTAAATGTTTGCAACTGGACTTGAACTCGGATCTTCCTAAGCCTCTGCTGTACCATCCGGCACTTTGTGATAGGGTGACTTTAAATCACTTAATCTCTTCAGACCTCAGTATCTTCATCAGTGAAATGGGGCTAATCAGACCAGCCATGCTTCCTTCACGGAGTTGTTTCACAAACTTCTCTTCATCCTAGACCTCTTCTTCTCCCATCCATTCCTTCTTCTCATACACATGGAAGCCTGCCTGAGCACCCTATCCAGAGCTAGGTACAGCTTCTCCCATGACCACCCTCCACCCCACTCAGCTGGAGGAGGAGTTGGCATATTCTGTACTCCTTACTGTTCCAATTTTGCATATGTTTGGCACATAGTAGGCACTTTATGTTTGTTTGATTCGTTGGCATCATTTCCCGACCCACAAAACGACGAAAAGTGTCATGGTCATGAGTGTAGTTCTGCCTGTCATTTCCCTCCCCCTTTCCTTTAAGCTCCATTTGTGCCTCTGGTGTGTTGCATCAAATCTGCCAGTCCAATGCTGGGACCAAAGTCATCAAGAAAACATCTCAACTTTAGAGATCCTTTGGTGATTCTCTCCTCAAAGTTTGGAGACTAGAACCCAACAGACACATTCCCTATACACAAAATCTGTGGTCAGTATATAATTGGTGCTTAGAAATTCTTTTATTCTTCCTTGATTGAATTTCTATCACAATCACTCATCAAGCATTTGTGATGCCATAATGCAGAGTTCCAAATCTGAAGTCACAAAGACATCTTCTTGAGTTCAAATCTTTTCCCAGACATTTACTAGCTCTGTGACCCTGGGCAAGTCATTTAACCCTGTTTGCCTCAGTTTCCTCCCCTGTAATATGAGCTGGAAAAGGAAATGGAAAGTCACTTTGGTATCTTTGCCAACAAAATCCTAAATAGGATCACAAAGAGTCAGACATAACAGAAACGACTTACAACCAACAAAAACTACATAATTCATTTTGGTGGGGGAGGAACTAGTGCCTGGGGGATCAGGAAAGACTTTCTGGACCAGGTTCTGTTTGAGCTGAACTTTAAAGGAAACTAGGGATTCTAGAAGTAAGAGAGGAGCAGGGAATACATTTCAGGTATAGGGAACAGCAGATACAATAGCACAGAGATGGAATATGGAGCACTATGTTGGGGAAGCATCAGCAAAGGCCAGTTTCACTGGACTACAGAGTGTGTGGAGGAGAATAATAGATAATAATTATTATAATAATGTGTAATGATGCTGGAGAGGTAAGTTGGATCCAGGCTGTAGAGGGCTTTAAATGATAAACGAAGAAGTTAGTATTTGACCCTAGAGATAATAGTCACTGGAGTTTATTGAGAAAAGGTCAGATGACCAGGAATGTCATTTGGGCAGCTAGGTGGAGGAAGAATTTGAAAAAGAAAAAGACAAGTCAAGGAGACCACTTAGAAGATTATTGAAATAGCTCTGATTAGAGGTGAAGGTCTCAATTAGCCCGGTAGGCATGTGAGTTGAGAAAAGGGAACAGATTTGAGAGATATTGTAGAGGAAGGATCTGCACCTTGTTGGCCAAGTGGGGTGATGGTGAAGAGCTAGGGATCAATATGAGAATGGAAGTCTTTGTAACTGGAAGGACAGTAATATCCTCAATAGAAATGTGGAGCTTTGAAAGTTAGGGTTTTTCTTGGGGGGGAAAGATAGTGATTCTAACCTTCTCCTCTTCTCAAGCCCCCAGCATCACCCATTCACTATTCCCTCTCAGCAAAGGGTCTCACCTCCTACTTTAGTGAGAAAATCAAGGTCTTTTGCTATAACACCCCTTTTCTTCTCTACTTCATATCTAAAATCCCCTTGACAATATCTCTTATTCTCTTCTCCCTTCTTCAAGTCTCTGGATAGCTGGCCCTTCTCTTGGTCTTCCCCTTGGCCATATGGCTAAATAATGTTGTGTGATAGCCATTGATCCCATCACCTCCAGTCTCCTCCAGGAATTTTCCCCTTTGCTCATTCCCTCTTTTCATCTCCACTCTCTCGATTGTTGAAACTCTAACTGCCTACTGGACAAGCTTCTTTATTTGGATGTCTCATAGAAACATCAAACTCAGTATCTCCAAAAGAAAATTCATTATCTTTCCCTGCAAAAGTTGACCTTTCTTCCAAACTTTCTTTCTTGATGAGTGAAGTCAGATTCTTCCCCAGTCAATTCCTCCCCTAAAGAAAAACCTTCACACCTTCATCTGATGTTTGTCTGGTGCCCATGGGACCCACTCTCTTGTAGGACTTCTTTATGATACTAATTTGGGCTACAACCCAAAGGTCTGAGGTCTATACTATACCTTAAATAAACTTTCCTATTCTAAGTATACAGAGGGGTATTCATCCTGGGCCATCCCCAGTCATCCTGACATTTGTCTTGCCACAGGATTTCTATGACTCTCGAGGAGAGGGTGAGGTTAATGACTTTCCTCAGCTCTGACTCAATTAAATCCAATTCACACACAAATCATCACCCTCATGATGTCATTGATCCTCTTCAAGAATGAAGGATGAATAACACAAATTCCCCAAAGTCCAGTTCTTATGCCTTCCATGAGTATGATTAATAAGTGTTTATAGATCTGACCTGAATTATCACTACCCAGTATTTTCATAGTATTTTCTTTGGAAAATGCTTTGCAGCATTTATTATTAGATTCAACGCAACCATTGCAACAATTGTCAAGTGCCTGCTATGTCAATCAATTATGAATTTATTAGCCACCTACTATGTGCAAGGTGCTAGAGATAAAAGAACAAAAATTAAAATTGAGGAGACAAGTACATATTTATAAAAATAGATACAGCATAAGATACGGTTAATATATATGTAAATTGCTTTTTTGGAGGGGGGAAGGCAGGGCAATTGGGGTTAAGTGATTTGTCCAAGGTCACACAGCTAGCAAGTGTTAAGTGTCTGAGGCCAAGATATATACAATATTGTTGAAAAACAAGAAAATCTTCATACAGAAGATGGTGCTGGAGGCAAGTCAAGATGCATTTATTAATCACCTACTATGGGCCTAGCACCATGCCGGATCCCATTTCTGTTAAGGGCATCACTATCTTTTCAGTCATTCACAACTTCAGAGTCATTTTTAACTCTTTTTCTCCTTCTGCTCAAATATCCAACCAATCAATCATTAAGTCTCGTCAATTTTACTGTTGCAATCCTCTTCTCCACTCACACAACCACTCCTTATCTCTCAACTAGACTATTTCAACAGTCTCCTCATTGGTTTTCCTAGGCCTGGTTTCTCCCCTCTCCTCCCCATCTCCACAAAGCTGCCAAAATCATCCTCCCAAAGCACAGACAGGTCTGACCACATCACCTTCTTGGTAAACAATCTTCTGGGGCTCCCTACTGCCTTCTGCATAAACTGACTTTTCAGTCAGTTTAAAGCCCTCTGAAATCTGACTCGCATCTCTGTTTACAAGCTTCCTTCATCTTTTCCTCCCCAGGCATACTGCATTCCAGACAAAGCCAGCATATTGTCTCCCATCTCAATTCCATCTGTCAGGATGTTCAACCATGCTTGGAATGATAAGTAAAGATAGCTAGCACTCGTTTAGTGCTTTAAGGTTTATAAAGGACTAAACATATTTTATCTCATTGGATCCTCATGACAACCAGATATATGAGGAAGGTGCTATTTTTATGCCTATTTTATTCATGAAGAAACTGAGGCCAAAAAAGTTTGAGGGATTTTCCCAGGATCACATAGCTATTAAGTGCCTGAGAGGGAATTTGAACTCAGGTCTTCTTGACTCCAACTCTACTACTCTCTACACTGTGTCTCCTAGCTGCCCTAAAACATTTTCTAACTTTATTTTTCTCTTAGAATCCTTAGTTTTCTTCAAAGTTCAGCTTGGGGGCCATCTTTGAAGGTAGAACTCTCCTTACCTGCCCCCTCCAATACGAAGAAGAATTACAGCGTTTGAAAGCAGAATCACCATTGTTTTCCAGAAGTTTTATTTAGTGGTAAGTCATGAATCCTATCATCCTCCTAATCTGGTTATTAGGAACTCACTTAAGTGTCCCAGGAAGTTAAAGTCAGCCATGAATAATCGGCAAGATATACTCAGCTAATGAAGCAGGAGAGCCAAAGCGCCTCCTCCCTGATACCCCAATACAAGTTCTTTCTTTTCTTTTTTTGGGGGGGAAGGCAGGACATTTGGGGTTAAGTGACTTACCCAATATCACACGGTGAGTGTTAAGTGTCTGAGGCAGGATTTGAACTCAGGTCCTCCTGAGTCCAGGCCTGGTCCTCTATTCACTGTACCACCTATCTGCCCCCAGATTCATTTCTTTTAGAAAAAGGAAATATTTCCACTGCTTCTAATAAATTATGGTTGCCTCAGGGAGTTTCAAATGCTTTCTACCTTTAGCAATTCTAAGTTTTCTCATTTCCAAATGGTATCCAAGGAATTCCTGAAAGTATCTCTATTCCATGAAGCCTTTCTTGTCCCACTGAAAGTGATAGTAATTTTTGCCCTCAGCTTCATAATGTAGACATAATGTAGGCCTCGAGGCCACATATGGTATTGAGGCTGTAGGTTCCTCATCCCTGGTCTACATTCACTGCTTGTTAAATTTATTGAAATCATGCTGTGTGAGAAATAGTCAAGGACACTGAGAATGTTTACCCAACAGAAAAGGAATGTTGGGATTAAAAGAAACAAAATCTTTCATCAAATATTTGTAGAGTTGTCTAATGGAAGAGGGATTAGGCTTTCTTTGTGTGTCCTCAGGAAGGCAGAGTTAGGAACAACTGGTCAAAGGTATAGTTGACCTGTAAGAATCCTTCCAACTCTGAGACTCTGATTCAAAGTGTCCTTTCCCTGGAGGAAACAAGGCTGACTTTATAGGTAGATATAAGGAACACTGAGGAGGTCCTCCATATAAATATATCTCTCGTATTTCATTACCCATATTGCATGAGGTCATAGAGGTCATCTAGTATGCTAGTCTAACTCCCTCATTTTATAGGCTGGCACTCCACCTTGACATTTGGGAACACAGAAGACTGATGCCCAGAGAAGTTAATTACCTTGACTGAGGACTACCCAGGTAGTAAATGATAGACCTAAGACTGGAACCTAGTCAGCTGCTTCCAAATGCTTTTGGAACTTTATCCCATACTGCTTCCCAGACATTAGATGCTTTATTCCACTTTGTCACACTGCCTGAAATTCTAGAAACTAGAGAGTGATGTAGGCAAATAAGTTCATTTTTTTAAAGGGGAGGTTTAAGGGAGCTACCATTCACATCTTAAGGTGAATTGATTGAATTGGTCAGTTTTTCTCCTAACGTGTAGCTGAGAATTGTCTATTCAAGGAATTCAGGTGGGGAGAAAAATTTTGAAAGAACAGATAAGGCAGCAGGGGAATTTAGGGTAGACAGTCAACAAGCATTGATTAAGCTCTTACTATATACCAGGAACTGTGCAAAGTGCTGGGGATACAAAGAAAAAAGGAAAAAGAAATAGAAAAATATACAACAACAAAACACAGTCCCTGTCCTCAAGGGCAACATAAAGACAAAATGGTAGAGGGAGGTGTTGAAGAACCCAGGTCACATAAAGGGAGGTGAGAAGATGCCAAAGAGTAAGTTCACATACTTTGGTGTTTTATCTATTGTGGGCACTGGGCAGAGGATTGCTTTTCATTTTCCAGCCAAAGCATTCAGCATTGTCTCCCACAGCAGAATGCCAATGGAGGAAAGGAGACCATGAGACAAGGGCTACCTTTTAGTCTCATTGCATCTTTTACTTAATTAGTACTTCCTGCTGAATCTCATATGTTTTGATTTCTCTTCCTACCCTAAATACTCAAGCTAGAGAATGAGCATGTGATGAGGTTAATGAATTGAGGCTTCATTTCAGAATGGAGAGATGTAAACTCCATCATCAAAACTATCTGGCTTTGCCCTTATCAGTATTCCTGTGGTACTATCCCACTTAGGAGAAGTGAAGAATGAGATGACTGAGCACATCTAATTTTACTTCTCCAAAGCCCAGTTCTTATGCTTTCCATGAGTATGATTAATAAGTGTTTGTAGATCTGAATTGAATTTTCACTAACCAGTATTTTTGTAGCATTTTCTTTGGAAAATGCCTGGTGCATTTATTATTAGATTCAACGCAACAGTTGTCAAATGCCTATTATGTCAATCATGAATTTATTAGCCACCTACTACGTACAAGATGCTGGAGATAAAAGTATAAAGAATGAACAATCCCTATTCATAATGAACTTACATTTTAATTGTGGAGACAAGCACATATTTATAAAAATCAATACAGCAGAAAAATAAGGTGAATAAATACAGATACATACAATATTGCTGCAAAACAAGAAAGTTTTCATACAGAAGATGGTGCTTGAGGCAAGTCAAGAAGCATTTATTAATCACCTACTATGTACCTAGCACTGTGCTAAATGACAGAGGTATATAGAAAGGCAATAGACAGTCCCTGCTCTCAAGGAGCTCATAGGCTAATAGGGGAGACAACATATAATCATGTACAAGCAGAATACATACAGAATACAAACTGAGGATAATCAGCAGAGAGAAGGCACTATAATTAAGGGGGATCAGGAAAGGCTTCTTTCAGAAGGTGAAATTTTAACTAAGACTTTTTGGAAGCCAGCCAGAGATGATAAAGGAAGAGAATTCCAGGTATTGAGAGGACAAACAGTGAAAATGTATGAGTTAGAGAATGAATCTTGCATGCCCTTGTATCCTGAAACAGCAAGAAGGCCAATGTCACTGGATCACAGAGTATTTAGAAATGACTAAGGCATAAGAATATTGAAAATGTAGGAAAGGCTTTAAATGCCAATCTGAGGATTTGATATTTGATCCCTGAGGTAATAGGGAGTCACTGGCATTTATGAAATGGGGGAGGGAGTGGCATAGTCAGACCTGTTCTTTAGGACGATTACTTTGACAGCTGAGTGGAGGATGGCTTGGAGGGGAGTGAGACTTACAGAAGGCAGATTTATCAGTAGGCTATTACAATGGCCCAAGTGTGAGGTAATAAGGACTTGCACCAGAATGGCAGCAGTACCAGAGGAGAAAAAGGGGCATATGCACGAGATGTTATAAAGGCAACAGATTGGCTATGGGATGGTGATAGACATTGAAAACTAGAAAATAACACCCAGGTTGCAAGCCTAGGTGAGGGGAGAACGGTGGTGTCCTCAATAATAATAATAATAGGTAAGTTAGAAGATGTGAGAACTTGGATAAAAGATGATGAGTTCAATTCTGGACATCTCTAGTTTAAAATGTCTATGAGACATTCAGTTTGAGATGTCCATTAGGTAAATGGAGATCCAAGATTGGACGTCAAGGGAGAGGTTAAGACTGGATAAATAAATTTGTGAATCAATGGCATAAATAAGGTGTATCTTAAAAGAAGAGAGGGTCTCTATGACACAGAGGTAAGGAGGTAGTGCATTCTAGGCATGGGGAATGGCCAGTGCAGTCACAGAGATAAGAGATGGAGTGTAGTGCTTGAAGAACAGTTTGCTGGATCTCAGAGAATGGCAGAGTTATGGTCCAATGAGACTGGAAAGATAGGTCAGGACCAGGTTGCAAAGGACTTTAAAACCTAAACCAAGGAGTTTATATTTGGTCTTAAGGGGAATTGACAAACAATTTCTTTCTTCAAGGAGCTTATGTGCTAATGTAGAGGGAGCAAACATGTCCACAAGTAAGTGAATGTAAAGTATGTGCAAAGGAATGGAAGTAATTTCAAGGAGTGAATGCTAGCTGCTGAGAGAAGGGTTGAGAAAGGCCTAATTGAGGAGATAATGCCTGAGCCAGCTGTGAAGGAAGCAGGGAGTCTGTGAGGAAGAAGTATTGAGAAAGTAAATTCCAGACATGGGGGGTGAGTCCTACGTAAAGTCTTGGAGGCAGACAACAGTGTCTTCCTCGGTTTCTATTGATCTCTCTTCTCTGACTTCCATCACATTTATTGTCTCTGCCACTCATTTTGAACACAGCATATCATTTTGTATTAGTGTTTACCTCTTTCGTGTGTGTGTGTGTGTGTGTGTGTGTGTGTGTGTGTGTGTGATATACTAAAACAAAACAAATACTGTATACTAAAACAAAAACAAAAACAATGAAGACCTTGGCTCTAGCTCTGGCTCTGATATTTATTAGCTGTGTGACTGGTCAAGTTAATTAGTTGCTCTGCTTAGTTACCTCATGTGTAAAATAAGAGTGATTATTCTTACCTGTTGAACTCACTGCATTGTTATGATAAAAGCAGTTAAGTATTTTTCTCATCTTTATTTTTAAAAATTCAATCAAGAAGGCTTAGAATATGATATTCCAGAGGGTAAAGGAGATAGGATTATAACCCAGAATCACATACCCAGCAAAACTGAATATAATCCTTCAGGGGGAAAATGGATATTCGATGAGATAGAGGAATTCCATGCATTCTTAGGAGAAGACTAGAGCTAAAGAGAAAATTTGACTTTGAAATACAAGACTCAAGAAAAGCATAAAAAAGTAAACAGGAAAGGGAAATCACAAGGGACTTCATAAGTTTAAACTGTTTTTATTCTTACATGGGAAAAATGATACTTGTAACTCATAAGAACTTTATTCTCATTAGAACAGTTAGAAGGAGTATATATGGAGAGAGGGCACAGGTGTGAGTTGAATATGCAGGGATGATATCTAAAAAGATAAAATTAAGGGGTAAGAGAGGAATGTACTGGGATAAAAGGGAAAGGGAGAGGTAGAATGGTATAAATTATCTCACATATAAGAGGCAAGAAAAAACTTTTAGAGTGGAGAGGAACATGGAGGAAGTGGGGAGGGAGGAGAGTGAGTGAATCTTACTCTCATCAGAATTGCTCAAAGAGGGAATAACACACACACTCAATTGGGTATATAAATCTATCTTACCCTACAGAAAAGTAGGAGGGGGAGGAGATAAGAGAAGGAGGATGATGATAGAAGGGAGGACATATTGGGGGAAGGGGTAATCAGAAGCAAAACACTTTTGAGGAGGGACAGGGTGAAAGAAGAGAGGGAATAGAATAAACAAATAAGATGGAAGGAAATACAGTTAGTGATAGTAACTGTGAAAAAAAAATTTGAAGCCAGTTTCTCTGATAAAGGCTTCATTTCTCAAACATATAGAGAACTAAGTCAAATTTATAAAAATAAGAGCCATTCCCCAATTGATCAATGACCATCAGATGAAGCATTTGAAGCTATCTGTAGTCATATGAAAAAATGCTCTAAGTTACTATTGATTGGAGAAATGCAAATCAGTTTTGAGGTACTATCTCATACTTATTAGCTTGGTTAATAGGACAGAAAAGGAAAATGACAAATGTTGGAGAGGATGTGGGAAAAGTGAGGCATTGGTGCACTGTTGGTTTTGTGAACCAATACAATCATTTCGTAGAGCAATTTAGAACTATGCCCAGAGGACTATAAAATCATGCATATGCTAAAAAGATAAAAAAAGGAAAAGGACCTATATGTATAAAAATATTTATAGCAGCTATTTTCGGGGGGGGGGGCAAAGAATTGGAAATTTTTTTTTTTAAGTTTTGATTTCCAACTCCTTTCTCTCCATCCTCCCTGAGATGGTAAGCAATCTGATATGGATTATAAATGTACAATAATGTAAAACTCTCTATATTGTTTCTTTCTTTTTTTAAAGTGAAAAAAAAATATCATGTTTCAGTCTGTGCAGAAAACCTCAGTTCTTTCTCTGGAAATGAACAGCATTTTTCACCATGAATCTTTTGGGATTGTCTTGGATCATTGTATTTCTGAGAGTAGCTAAGTCATTCACAGTTTCTCATTGTACAGTATTGCTGTTACTGTGTACATTGTTCTCCTGGTTCTCCTGCTCATTTCACTTCGTATCAGTTCATGTAAGTCTTTCCAGGTTTTTCTACATATTGTTTCTTAAACAGTATTCCATTTCATTCATATGCTATCATTTATTGAGCCAAGGCACCCTCTTATTTTTCAATTCTTTGCCACTACAAAAAAATAGATATTTTTGTACCTATTGTCCCTTTATCCTTTTTTTTAATCTCTTTGTAGTAAAGGCTTTGTAGTGGTATTGTTGGATATGCATGACTTAATAACTTTTGAGGCATGGCTCCAAATTGCTTTCCAGAATTGGCTATGCCAATTTATAGCTCCACCAATATTATGCTAATAATAACCTTGTATCCCTATAGCCCCTCAAACATTTGTCATTTTTCTTTTTTGGTCAACTTTATCAATCTGATAGATGTGAAATAAAACCTTAGAGTTGCTTTAATTTTCATTTTTCTAATTATTAGTAATTTGGAGTATTTTGTAAAATGACTGTTGATCATGATTTCTTGCTTTGAAAATTGATTATTTATATCCCTTGACCATTTATCAATTGGAGGGGGAGGTTACAAATGTCAGGTAAGAGCATTATCTCTGATCTGAGGACTGCTGACCCATTTTCAGGGCTTCTCCTCCACCTTTGGTGTCTACCTGCTACCCAGCTCTCACCTGTGGCTCCAAGAAGCTGTAGCATGCTCAATTGCCACACCCCAGGAAACTGTTTCAACAGACTAGCTAAATTAGATTGAGGGTAGTGTGTTGGTGAAGTAGAGGGATGTCTACCCCAGGACATGAAGACTTCCTCTGACAAAATGAGTAGATATGAACAATCTGTTCCAATGGGTCATGAAGGTGGTGGAAGCAGGTGAGCTTGAAGACCCCAAGGTCATCCACTGCAGTCCAAGCCATCACCAGTCATTTTGACTTTTGTCTTGCTACTGGACTTCAATGACCCTGGAAGAGAGTGAGACCAGTGACTTTGGTAACTTTGCCTCACGTAAATTCAATTTATGTATGAGTCATCAGACACGGCTTATAATATTTTACCATCTTTACCTATCTCAAAGTCCCATGGTAAAGGGCAAGTAATAAAGCAACAAGTGCAGATACACTGAGAGCTGTTGTTACAACCATGTACACTAGTAGTCCAGACCATAGGATTGTTTTCTCACCAGAAGCAGCAGTAGAATTCAGCGGCATCCTGGGAGTCTGAGCAGCCTTTTTTTAAGGACACATTGCTCACCTTCAGTGTGAGGATGGGGCTAGAAAAGGTGCCCTGAAAGTTTTCTGCTTCACCAAACCTAAGCCTGGCCTGCTTATGTGGCAGGTGGGGATCCAACCCTGTGGTCAAAACACACACAAAAAAACTTGTGCAAAGATGATTCTACTTACTATTGGTACATGAAATGAGTGTGTGCTTGTGAACAACAAGAAATCCAGTAGACCTGAAAGACAAAGAAATCTTGTTTCAAGAAAACTCAGCAGGTTTTGCATCCAAATAGCAGCCCTGATTGAAACAAGGCTGGCAAGTGAAGTCCAGCTTACGAAAGTCAGAGCTGGATACTTGTTTTTCTACAATAGCCACAGTGAAAAGAGTGCCATGAAGTTTATGTAGGTTTCAAAATCAAAACCAATCTATTCAACAGGTTTGTATGCCTCCCAAAAGGAGTGAATGACAGACTCAAGACAATGCGATTAGCACTTGCAGGAAATTGCCATACTACCATAATCAGTGTTTATTCTCCCATGAGAAACCCTGGTGTGGCCAAAGAAAAAATTTACAAAGATGTGGGTATTCTCATCACCAATGCATTGAAAGAGAACAAGCTTGTAACTCTTGGTAACTTTAATCCCGGAGTGTGCACAGACCATCAGACGTGGCAAAGAGTCTTTGGGAGAAATGGAGTTGGAAACAGCAACCCCACTGGTCATTTACTACTGAAAATATGTATCTCATGACCTCACCGTCAACACTGTCTTCCATTTACCTAAACACAATAAAACTTTGTGGATGCACCTTTACAGCAAGCATTGACATTTAAGCTGGGGGAGGGGGGAAGGAGAGATAGTAGAGATGGAAGGTCTCTCTCTTAGTCCTCTTAGCCATTGCTGGCAATATTGTTGCTAGAGTCCTCCTTAACAGGCTGATCCTTCACCTGGAAGATGGTTATCTACCCAAGAGCCAGTGTAGCTTTAGAAAAGACCAAGGAATATGGTGCTTGCTACTCAGCAGCTCCAAAGAAATGCCAGGAGCAGAACAGAGATCTGTACACAGCATTCACTGATCTAACCAAAGCCATGTACACCTTGAGCCATTGGTTATACCAAATGGAGAAATTTTTAATGTTGTGGATTAATTAACCTTGGCAGTATACTTTACATAGATGATAAGGTTGCTTTACACATTGCCAGAGTTCAGCAATCTCAGTGTTTGGGAGACTTTGAATGAAAATGTGGGACAGAAGGGTATTAGACCACCTACCAAACTGAAGGTCTACAGAGCTGTTGTATTGTATGCCTGTGAAACCTGGAAAGTCCAGCAGCACCATGCCAGGAATCTGAATGGCTTTCATTTGAATTGTCTTAGGAAGATTCTGAAGATCACCTGGCAAGACAAGGTACTGGACACTAGGGTCCTTCATCATACTAAACTGCCAAGCATTCAAATGAGGAAAAGAAGACTCAGGGAGTTTTACATATTTAGGAAGAGTCATTATCACAGGATTGTAAGACGTCAAATTTCAAAATGTAAGAGACACCAGAGGTCCTCTAGTCTAAGCCATTCAATTTAAATGAGGAAACACAGGCACTCAGCCAAACCTGATTGCTATATTCACAAAGACATTTCCACATTTGTTTCTGGTTCATCTTATGGGTCCCAGTTTAGTTCTGCTATTTCTTTATGACAGTCACTTTCTGTTCATTTCCTCTTGTTCTTCTTCCTTCTACTTCTTTATCAATCTGTCTTGGTCCTTGGCCTAGATAAAGGTGGCAAAAAAAAAAAAAAGGAAAAGAGAGAAAAGGGTTTCTCTAGTGGCAAGGGCAGCCAGTGAATAGAGGGAAGGTTTGGAGTCAGGAAGACTCATATTCCTGAATTCAAATCTGGTTTCAGATGCCTACTAGCTGTGTGACCCTGGGCAAGTCACTTAACTCTGTTTGCCTCAGTTCCTCATCTATAAAATGAGCCAGAGAAGGAAATGGCAAACCCCTCTAGTATTTTTGCCAAGAAAACCCCAAGAATGCTCTACCACAAGTAGGGCACAAATAGTCCATTGGAGTGGATTCTCCAAATTTGTATACCCTGAATTTTCTTTGAGCTGTCTCAATTCTGCTTTGCCCATAGAGCACAGCACCTTCTCTGATGAAGGCACACCATGCTGAGTGGTCTTGTGCCAGTGTCTCCCATGTCACACAATCAATTCCCAAGTTCTCGACCGTGTCCTTTTATAGCCTCTTCTGACTTGTGAAGGCTCACCTTGTGAACGCTTGCTCTGTGTGAGTTCTCCATAAAACAGTCTTTTTGGCAAGTGTATGTTTTGCATTCGAAAAACATGGCCAGCTCATAGGAGCTGCACTCTCTGAAGCAGAGTTCGAATGCTTGGCAGTTTAGTTTGAGTAAGGCCCTCAGTGTCTGGTACCTTATCCTGCCAGTGATCTTCAGAATCTTCCTAACACAATTCAAATGAAAGAGATTCAGTTTCCTGGCATGGTGCTGCTAGACTGTCCAGGTTTCACAGGCATGCAACAATGAGGTCAGCACCACGGCTCTGTAGACCTTCAGTTTGGTAGTCAGTCTAATACTTCTTCTCTCCCATACTTTCCTTTGGAGCCTCCCAAACACTGAGTAGCTCTGGCAATGAGTGCATCAACCTCATTATCAACTTGTTTCATATGTGGTCTTTTAATTCTTTTACAAGAAATGTATCTCTGATTATGGGAACAATGGATGATAACGGCATAGTCATTCCCCATTCCCTTTATAACTTAAAGGCTGACAGTCACATAGCCTACTCCACCTTGAGCTTAAATCCACAGTCCCCAACTCTCCAACAGAGGAACTTAGTTAAAATAGGAGGAAAAAGAGCTTATCTTATAGGATTAGTTTTATTTGATAAACCTGTCATTTATGTTTCCATTAGCTCCTGACCACTGTTTGGTGTTGCAACATACTTTCTCATACTCTGCAGGTACGATCTCGAAATTTTTCCCTGTGGCCCAGTGTGGCCCACCCACTTCTTCCAGCCTTCTGGAGACTGATGTCTTGGCAAAGTTCTAATTAACTGAGCACACAGGGAAGCAATAGAGCCTGACGGGCTTTTGCCTAGTCAAAAGAGAGAAGCACATTAGGCAGAAAGCAACCTTGAACACTTAGCAGGTTAAAATCTCACAATCCCTGGAGGGAAACCTTTACTCCAATTAGGCCTGCAGTAATTGAGTCCAAGTTTTGGGTTTGTTTAGACTTAATGTGACCATCCACAGGTTGTAGATGTGGGATAGAAGTGGGAGTGATAAGAGTGGGAGCAGTTCCCCATCTTTGCTGAGGATGGGATGGGATCTGTAGCTATAGCAACATGGAGATAAGAAGCTAAACAATATGGCCTACATGCTTTAGAGACCTACTTAAAGAAGAGGGGTTCAACTGTATGTTCTAAAACGTCAATAGAGTATGAGCTTCTTGAGGACAGGGATGAAAATTTTGTTTTTGTCTTTGTAACCTCACAATCTAGAGCAGCACCAGACATATATTAGGTGTTTAATAAATGCTTTTTGAATGAATGAATGAAGATCCCTTCCAGCAGTATGCTTCTCTCAAAGTTTCCTGATAGGGAAGATAGTTTCCCTTCACAATCAAGTCACAAGGATCTGGTTAGAGAATATAAATAATTGTGAGTTTAATAAATAAAATTTAAAACTATGTAAATAAAATGGGCTTTAATTTCATCCTCTACAAAATGGGGGAACTGCAGGCAACACTCTCCTAAATAAAACCTTGGCTTCCAGTTTCTCCCTTCTCCAATCCTTTCTCCACTTAGGTGCTAAAATAAACCTTTCTAAAGAACATTTGATCATATTGGTCTAGTGCTTAAGAATCTTCAGTGGTTCCCCATTGTAGCAAGGAGAAAATGTGAGCTTCTCAGCTTGGCATTGAAAGCCCTTTACATTCTGGCTGCAGGTTTATTATGCCTTATGCCCCTTTACTAACTTCTGGTCAAACTGCTCCACTTGCTCTTCCCCAAACTAGTCATTCCATCTCCTTCTGTCATGCCTTTATACAAACTTTCTGGAATGCACTCCCTCCTCATACTCCCCTCTTCAACTCCTTATTTCTCAGTGCTCAGCTTACCCCACTGATTCTTTCTGACTATTAGTGCTCTATACCACCCCATCGTCCCCTTCTCAAATGACGATGGGTGTGATTATCTGATGATGTTGTATCCCTCCCCCCAGAGTGTAAGCTCCTTGAGGGCTGGTACACTTTTCATTTTGTCCTTGTATCCTAACACTCAGCAAAATGGCATGCACATAGTAGGAGATTAATAAATGTTTGCTGGATCAGATTGCACTAGATGGTCTTTAAATCCCTTCTAATTCTAATATTCTCTGATGGATACTGAGAGAATTGTGTGAACCAAAATGACTCCATCTTGTGACTCTCTATTTTGAGAACCAAGTTTCATTTTTCTGTAACATCTACCTGCTTGCTCTCCCCCTCCCAACTCTCAAAATTCATTCACCCCCCCCTCCCAATTTGAAAAGCCCTTCATCTTTCCTCCAATTATAAATCAGGTTACCTAATTTCAAATCCTGGTATATATTCTGTTAATTATTTTCTTTTAATGCATAAGACTCTGTCTCCCCTGTGTTCAAGGTCCATACCAAGCTGAGGAGGCCTGGTCCGAATTTGTTATACAATTGGCATGCATTGCTTAATAAACTGATACTCTCAGGAGCTTGAACCTTTGTTTCCTCAGTTATTCCAGATTTCAGTCGTCAAATACACAAGATTATGATATCCATGACATAAATATACTAAAAACCAACAACAACCTTTCAGTTATTTTTAAAAACTACTTCTCCAACATCAAAAGAAAAGTATAATTTTGTATTCTTTAATTTTCCCAGTATAACCATCCAGGGTAAGGGATGGGTTGACCACAAAACCTATGGGGATTTGTCATTTTTCTCAGTTTAGGAATAAAGGAAACTAATGCCAAATCAGCTATGGAATAAGGGTTTGGGAAGGAGTTTTTCATGGACACCTAAAGTAATCATCCAAGGACTACAAATCCCAGTGAGTTTTGTGGCTAACCCTTCTACCTGCCCTTGGTGATTACTCTAATTTGGGCAAATAACTGACTGATTTTAAAGGCAGGTTCAGGGCACTAACAGCATTTTATTTTTCTGCTAGTATGACAAGGCTATTCTAGGGACCTTCCTCCAGGGGTGGAATTTACCTCCTTAGGCCAAATGGCTCTCCCCAATTCTGTCATGTCATGTTATTTTCTTGTTTTCTGTTTTGTTTTGTTTTCATGGCCCAGATCCATGACTAAGTAAATAAAAGTACCTCCCAATGAGAAAATAGTCTCTGCCAAAGCTGATCAGCAACTTCTCTACAATATATAATTTTAGGCAGTTGCCCGGGTACTGAGAGATTAAATGATTTGTCCAGCATCTTCAGAAATTGGACTTGAATACAAGTTTTCTTGATTCAGAAGCCCAGGTTCTGTCCACTATGGTTATGTGAAGGTTAAGCTACTGTTGTTTTTTTCCCCCAATCCAAAGGCATTTCAATCATAATACATCTACTATTTTAATCATCAACATTCCCTGAACTCTTCTTCCACCCAGGAGAACATTTAAAACTGAAAAACAAAAATGTGCAGATTCTGTCTAGAGGATGATGTGAATGTACCACAGGAAACTTTTGGTTTGGCCTTCTCAGGTAATATGGTAGATCAGAGGTTAAACAGGGGAGATACTGTAGTTTTTGCTCCCCCTCACATAAGCCTTGTATCTCAGGGTCCTCAAGCACTACAGAGACAACCAGTCATCCTGGCAACTAGTATATTGTTGCAACCCAGTATTTAATCCTGGGTCTAGTGTTCAGCAGATGGAGACTCATGGAGCGACTTGGTCACTTCCTTCACTGATCCCACTTCTCATTTTGGAAAGATTTGAGAGCTTCTAGTCACATTCCTTTCTCAGTTTAGCAATGAGAAAACTCCAGAAGAGCTGTAATTTCTCAACTGCTGGATTTATCTCTCAGTTTACCTTCTTTCTCTACCTAATATTTTAGACTAAAAATATTTGTTCACCTTCCCTACAGTCCGTAGGATGGTTTCCTGATTTTCCTTCTGATCATAACAGCCTCGGGTATTACTCTAATGAGTTGGCCACACTATAAAGCAATGGTGCTTGACTGACCCTTGGCCTGGATAGGAGAGGGAAAGGCAGAATCATCCAAAGGGGGTAGATTTAAGTCAACAGGTCAGACCTGTTCAGTAGCTCTGGCCCACATGACACAGAGATGAGAGCTAAAACAGGGTTGAATAGAATGGTGTCAACGTGATCCTTGTTCCCCTTATCTGCCTTGACTCCTCCAGGGAAATGAGGCAATTGTCTAAGCAAATGTCCAGATTGGGGCAGACAAGTGACACTTATAATGTAACAGAAACTGGCCTTAGCTTTGACTAACAGCAAATAAGCAATGATTGTTGAACACAACAGATAGAGATGCTTTTTCTCTTTTCCCTAAGTGGGCTCTGTAGCACCTGGCACTGGGAGACCAATTCCCTGGAGGAGAGACATCAAAGATAAGTAGTAAAGATACGATAAGAATAAAACAGTAAAGTAAAATACAGTTCTCTATTGATTATATGCATAAGTATTAACCACAGAAAGAGAGAATCCAGAGGGACAAATCGTCATTTACATTTAGCTTTATAATTGAATATGGTCAAAATTTATTACCATAATGTAGACATTTCAGCACCCCTTTGTGGAAGACACTCTGTTAGGCAATGGAAATATGAAAATATATATGACAAAGACCTTGCTTTCAAGGAGCCTACTATCTAATGGATGGGAATACATGTACAAATAACTGTGTTATAAAGAAGAGTGTGCTAAATATGGAGGACAGATCCCAGTAAAGTGCCATGAGAATGGAGAGCATCCCTGGGGATGGTGTAGCAACAAAACAATATTAATAGTGCCAATGGAAACTGTGAAAATGTCAGCATAGTGCTCAATGGCAAAATATAACAGACTCCATATAGAAGACAGAAACAAAACACTTATTCAGATACCAGAAAACCAAATCCCAACACCAGGAAATGGAATCCATTATAGCAACATGGAAGTTAATACACTGCAATGCAACAGAGAGCCACACCAGAGAGCCTTCCCACAAACATTTACTCACAAGCCTGTCTGCTTGCCTGCCATCCTCTCTCTTCCTTCCATCTAACTGCTCTGACTCCCAGTTTCCTGTGGGCTCTGCTCCACCCTTCAGCAAGCTCTTCCTACCACAGACTCCATGTGATTACATTCATCCTGTTAGGGAGCAAGAAAGATCTTCAAATCAGGGAAGGTCTTTAAATTCCCTTGGGCTTATTAAGGGGCAGGAAAGATCTTCAAATTCCCATTCCCATTATAGATGGAGAGATCACTTTTAGCTGTGTCTGAAAGGTTCAGAGAAGAAATAGCACTTTGGGTTATTGAAGAAAAAGAAAAATTTCAACAGAAGGAGAAATCCATTCTTGTCATGGGGATTATCAAGAGCAATGGCATGAAGCTGGATGAGGGCAAGATGAGAATGGGAAACAAAGACTAGTCCAACTACCCCAATCACAGAATAGGTGAAAGTGAAAATTATTGACAGAATAATAATAGTTAGAATTCACGTAATGTTTTAAGATTTGCAAGGCACTTAACATATGTTATTTCATTCAATCCTTACAACAACCCTGTGGGGTAGAGAGAGGTCAAAAGACTTACCCAAGGCCACTCAGCTAGTATTGTCGAAGATAAGATTTGAACTCAGGTTTTCCATGACTCCAAGCCAACACTATCCACTGTGCTCCCCAGTTCCATCTCTTTTCTCTTTCTTCTCAGGTGTTCTGTAGTAACACAGTTAGAAGTGCATATGAGAGAAAACCAGTTAGTCCCACACCAAGTGGTACTTAAAATTCATACATTATTCTGCCCAGTTACAAATTTCCAGGCTTAACTTGTCCAGTGATCCTTTCCAAGGCAGAAGCCTATCACATCTGCTTCTCTCATGCAATACAAAACAGAATGGCATTTTCTGTTTCAGAATACTGTCTTTATTCCTTACCACCCTCCTAGTTTGTGGATTTGCCCACAAAGTTTCTTTCAGTGTAGTTAATTTGTCTATTTTATAATCCTAGGCCCACTCTCAGCCAATCAGAGAAGTATCCAATATCTGAAAAGAGATTACGGAGAGCCTGGAATGCCAGAACAAATAACTTATGATTTTTCCAGTAGATAGTTGGGAACCTTAAAGATTTTTGAGTAAAGAAATGCCATGACTGGACTGGTGCATTCAGAGAGGCCTGCAGAAGCAATGTGCATGATGAATTGGATCAGGGAGAGCTTGTAGTCAGGAAGACTAGTTAGGAGGTCATTTCAACAGCCTTCAGGAGAAGAGACAAAGGCTGCTGGATGACTGAGTTAAGCACTGAAAGGAGAGAATGGAGACAGATTGGCAAGGCTTGCAAATTGATTCTCCTCTTCTTCTGAGAAGGAGGACAGGATGTATTAGACACAGAGAGGTGATAGGTAAAAGGGAAGTGAATTCATGTGAAATGAAGAGTCATTGAAAAATGACCATAACAGCTCAGCCAGGTGGTGCTGGGGACAGAGCACTGGACTTGGAATCAACAAGACCAGAGTTTAAATCCAGTCTCAGATACTTACTAGTTGTGTCACTCCAGGCAAGCCATTTAGCCTCTGTTTGCCTTAGTTTCCTCAACAGTAAAACAAAAATAATAGCACCTCCCTCCCAGGGCTGTTGTGAGGATAGAATGAGATAACCAATGTCCAGCATTTTGTAAACCTTAAAGAACTACATGAATTCTATTATTGTTGTTATTGTTACTAGTAAGGTAGTACCTCTGTTTAAAGAATACTGTCCTCAAAGCAGTTGTGTGCAGTTGGTATTCCAAGAGCTATATTGATTTAGATAAAGAAAGTCTCTCATGGAGCTGAGACAGAGAATATCCCAGAGAGTATGGGAAATACACAGAAGTGGAGGTTGGAACATCTTGATTGTGAAACTGTGAATAAGCCACTTTGGCTGTAGAGTGTCTAAGAGAGAATAATGTAAAATTCATCTAGAAAGATAGATTGGAGTCAGATTAGGAAGGGCTTCAAAAGGCAGACAAAAATGTTTACATTTTGATCTTAAGACAATAAAGAGCTATTGAAGCTTCTTGAGCTGGGCATGGGGGTGGGGAGGTAACTTGGTAAATTTATAGGCTGAACTCAGATATTATATATAAAAACCATCTAGCCCATATAGGGTACTTCCCAAACTTGTGATCTCACTGGCAGGCTGTGACTTCAGGGGCCCAGGTATGTCAGAGAACCTACCTGGGCTCAAAACCCAGCTGTACCACTTCTTACTGTGCAATCTTGAGCCTACTTAATCCCTCTGGGACTCAGTTTCCTCATTTATAAAATTCAAGGATTGTATAAGATGATTTTTGATCCCCCTTCTAGTTCTAGGTCTATACAACATGATCCCATGATTTTCTTAGATTCTGGGTCTGTACTCCTAAGACTACAGGTTCCAAGCCCCCACTAGTGAACTTCCCAGGAACAACTAGCACTTAGCAAAGACATTTACTAAAATGGCATAGAAAAAACAGCAACTGCAAATTCTACCTGCCTACCATTAACCTTGGCACATTGCCCCAGAAATATGTAGAGTATCCATGGGCATAATGGATTCAAACTCAGAGTGCAAGGCTAGTGAGGCACTTGGGTCTAGTACATATATGGCAGAGGCAATTTATAATTCTTGTTACTATAGGTCGTGAAGGTACTTTCTGTCTTGGTAGAGTCCTGCCCTGCAGATCATCTTCTCCTTTGCCTGAATCTTTTTTCAGCAGCTAAGTGTCATACTCTTGAAGCTACTTTCTCCCTTGGATTAATACACGCACACACACAAACACTCACACACAATCATAAACATATATAATATATTAAAATATATACAACATATTATATAACATTATATCATATGTAATATATACAATATGTATATATATTATATTCATAATATATAGTATGTGTATATATACATATATATATAAACATAACTTATATATACATATTTGTGTGTCTGTCTTTACTGGTCTGTGGTTTTGTGTTTCCTGCTGGAAGCAGAAACCAAGAGAAACATTTAATTATATAAAAAAAGGCCTAACAGGCATGTGGATGTGAGCAGTTCTCCTTCAAAGCTATGTTGCCTAAGATGAGCAGGATAGAAATTCCTTTCTACAATTTAGAAGGAGTTTCCTCCACAGATACTGTTGGCTTGAAGTCTCCCTAATTTGCCAGGGTTTAGCTATTTAAAACCTCCAGGGGGTAGCTAATTTATTTGTTTAGCCAATGAAAAAACAATGTGGGTGTGGTCATACTTTGACAGTTAATTTAAGACTATATTAGCACCTTGTGATTATTATATTCAGGTCTTGGTTGGGGATGGGTGGTGGGATGGTCAAAGAACAACTCTCCTACACATGCAAGCCAGATTTTGAGAAAACTAATGTGATCTGTATTTGGAATGATATAACATGACCCCCATTTTATAGATGAGACAACTGTGACTTGCAGAAATAATGTGATCTTCCTGTGGTTGTACACATTAAGGATTCAGCATGGTCTTTTTAAGGCTAGATCTTCTGACCTCAAATCTTTCTACTACTTTTCACTGTATTATGCTATACTTTCCTTCTCATAAGTAAAGGCATATTGGAAGAAAATAGTGTTCTTTCCACTACTTTCTATTATTATCTTGTGGGCCAGTTAGTTGGCACAATAGATAGAGTGCTGGACCTCGAGTCAGGAAGACTCATCTTCCCCAGTTCAAATCCAGCTTCAGATACTTCCTAGCTGTGTGACCCTGGACAAGTCACTTAACTTCTGATTGTCTCAGTTTCCTCAGCCATTAAATGAGCTGGAGGAGGAAACAGCAAATCATGTCATATCTTAGCCAAGAAAACCCTGAATGGGATAACAAAGAGTCAGCCATAACTGAACAACAATACTATTTTATAGTATAGTATAGTATATAGTATTGTGGGTAGACCCAGGACTGAAAAAGATTGCACTCCATAGAAGGGATAGAATTTCTGTGGAACACACAGAGTTATCATGAGAGCCATGACTAGATAGGCACGATTATAATAAAGCAGGTGATATTTATTCTTGGTACCTTTCAGGCCCCCATTAGACATCATCAGAAAACTCAATAACTAAGAATTCAGACTTCAAGTTTTCCTGTAGAGTTGTGACAGTCACAGAATCTCTGACTTGAAAGGGATCCTAGAGACCAATCAATCCAACTCATTTTTGGCCAAGCATCTGTTGTATGATATCCTCAGTAAATGGCCATACAGCATTGGTTCATCCATACTTCTAAGAGGAAGGGAATCAACTGATCCTTAGGCAGATTATTTCACTTTTGCCCAGTTCTAATTTTTAGAAAGCATTTTCCTTACTTTAAACTTCAATTCACCTCTGCAACTTGTAATCCTCGATAGTCTACCCTTCAGGTGCTGAGGAGAATAAATGAAATCTGTCTTCTACACTATAGTCATCAAGTACTTGAAGACAGCTATCAATCATCCCTCTCCAGGTAAATCTCCAGTTCTCACTTTTTATTTATTTATTAATAAAAATGTTTTATTGGCCATGTTATTTTTACAAACTACTCCATGGCATGATTCTTTTTAAAAAAAAAACTTTTTCCATTAGGAATTTAATAAACACTAAATAAAAAAGCATTTCTATATAAAACTCTATAAAGGAAAAATAGAATGGAAATAATGCCTGAAACGGAATTGCTATTGCATTCAATTTGCTTTTTCCTTTAAGTTTATAATAAACACATTACCTTCAAAGCTATCCTGGTTGTCTGCATTTACTTCTGGTCTTCCTTCAGTTCTCTTCTGGCCATTTAACATATGTTCTCATTTTCTTTCTCTCCCCCCAACCCTATCACTAGCCCACTAGCCTTCGCTCCCAACTCTCTTCCCCAATTGAATAAAAAAGAAACCAGGAAGTCATTTTCCTCCATTATGGCCAGTTCTTTAATGTCTTTGAGAAGGAGATCTAATTGCTGAAAATCAGTATGTGCAATTGAATGACTTTGGGGGCATATTTCCAGATTGCTTCCAGGATGGCTGTACCAATTCACAACTCCACCAAAAGGGCATTAGTGTGACTATTTTCCTATAACCTGTCCACAATAGTAATTTTTTCTTTTTTTATCATCTTTATTAATCTAATCATTATGAGGTAGAAGTCAAGAGTTGTTTCTATTTGCATTTTCTAATTTTTTGTGATTTGGAGCACTTTTCAGATAATTTTTGATAGTGATTTTAAAAAATGTTTATTCATATCCTTTGACTATTAATGTCATTAAAAAACATTAGGTGATTTTCCAGATTAGCATAGGGTTGGGGATATGGATGACCAAGATTATCTTTTTATGGTTTCATAGACTTTAGAGATCAAATAGTCCAAATATTTTATTTTACAAATATGGAAACTGAGGAGGGGGTAGAACTTGAACTGAACCTTGCCCACTTTAAACACAGCAGCCAGCTATGCAAAGGTAGCCACTTAGGCTAGTGTGTGAGATAGTGTGGGGTGTGGAAGAAGGTGAGATGAATCTCAAAAGATAGGGTGAAGTGATATTGTGAAATGTTTTCAATACTAATTGAAAGAGTTTGCATTTTATCCTAGAAGTAATGGGAAGCTTCTTCAGCAAGGAAGTAGCTAGATCGACTTTTACTCATTAATTGGGAATATCAGTCTGGCAGCTATAGGGGATCCATTGGAGCAGAGAGACTGGAAACAGAGAGTAATTAAGAGGCCATTGCAAAGGTCTAGATTTGAGATGATATAAGCCTGAAGTAGGGTGGTAGCTATGTGAGTGTAGAGAAGGAATACTCAAGGGATATTTTAGAGGGAAAATCTATAAGGTTTGGCAACTGATGGGATGGGGGAGGAAGATGAGGAAGAGGGAAGAATCGAGGAAAACTACTAAAACCTGGGTGACTGGAAAGATGGTAGTGCTCTTTACAAAATAGAGAAGTTAGGAAATAAGGTAGATATTAAGGGAAGATAATGAATTCTAGATTAGACATGTTTGATTTATCTACAGGGCTTCTGAGGGTAGTTGACCAACAGGCCAAATGATATGAGCCTGGTGTTAGGAGAGAGATGAGGACTGAATACCTTGATTTGGGAGTTATCTCCACAAAGATGCTTTAATTCTGGGGGTGTAGCAAATCTTCATTATTTTAGTTTACATTGTATGATTGCAATACTACTCCTACCTGTATTGTTATCATTGCCAAACTGACCAGTGGTGATAAAGGAAAAGACTCTAAGGCAAATGTCTAATGGCAGAGATAATTCTTTTATAGACTTGGAGCTTTCCTGTTAAAGCTTCAAGGCACATAATGAAGCAAGCAAGCTTCAAGAAGTAATCGACTTCAGTGTCAGAACATCTTGGTGGTAGAGATTAGAATGAAAGAATAAGGGAATATCCAAGAAGTCCATCTCAATTATCAACAACCAACAGTCTGCTTCCTGAGACTATTTCTCCCTTTATCACTAGTTTTGTGAGTTTTCCCCAAGGTCATTCAGGACTTGGGACAAGTCAGTTCAATTCAATGTATCATCACCATTTCATTTACTTCTCAAGCTAGTATATAGTTACAATAGATGGCTTAATTTTATTAATGGTAACAGTTCTCAGTAGCTTAGGACTTCATTACTTATCAATTTTGGAAATGAGGTTACTGTTTAAGACCAAAAGAAATATTTCCTTAGTACACTGATCTAGGTGGTAAGAGAAATACCAAGAAATACAGGACTTAGAATTTGTGCCTAGGGAGATGAGTCTGATGAGGGAAAAATCTCATACACATGAAATAGATGTTGAATAAGAAAGCTAGCCTTATGTCCTGATATAATAAAGAGCTGAATTGTATCATTCAGATAGCCGTGATAAGTTCCAAATTAGCTAAATGTGAAGGACAGATTTTGATGGAAAAGTAGTTATAGAGGAAGTTGGACACTTAGCTGAACTCTAAAGGATGGGAAGCATAACTAGAGGAAGGGGAAGAGCAAGAGCTTAGACAGTAGGTGGGAGGAGCCTAGGAACATGTGTAGGGGACCTTCAGGAGACTACCTGGACTAGATTGTTGGGGACTAGTGAGCTGCTGAATCAGAAATCTTTCTGGATATCCCAGAAGGGGAGAAGGCAAGGTGGGCATAGGAAATGTTGACATGAGAAGGCACGTTCAGAACCAAGCTTTCTTTTAGTTAGAAGCTAAAACAAAACATCTGTGGGATGAAATCAATGTGCTCATTTGGTTCTTAGTTTTCTGGATATCTTAGGAGCCTCAGCTTTTAGGAGAGTTTAGCATTTTAAATCCAATTCAGCTTTACCAATAGGTCTCCTGTAAGCTACAACCCAACTCAGTAGTCCTGAGTCAAAGTAGTGGCGTCTGGGCACTGTTTAATTCAATTATCAAATTAAAGTACTCTAACTCCCTCTAAAACAGCTAATGAGAATCCCTATGTCCAGAATAGATAAACTATCCTTAACTTTGCTCACAGACTATTGGAGCTAGAAAGGGCTTCAGCAGTCATGTAGACCAACCTTGCCTGAGGAAGGATTCCTTTTATGATGTGTGAAAGTGGCCAAACAGACTTTGCTTGAAGACTTTGAATATTGCCAGCTCATTAAACCTGGAATAGCTCTAATTGTTTGAAAGTTTTGCTTTGTATTGAGCCTAAATGTGCCTTTTCACAATTTCTACCTCTTGTTTCTAATTCTGCCCTCTGGAACCAAGAAAAATAAGTCTATTCCCTCTTCTACCTGATGGACTTTGAAGAGAGCTCTGATGTCTCCTGTAAATTTTCTTTTCTCTGGGTGAAATGAACCCAGTTCCTTAACTTGTTGTTTTTTGTTGTTGTTGTTATTTTGGGGGGAGGGGGTGAAAGGCAGGGGAATTGGGGTTAAGTGACTTGCCCAAGGTCACACAGCTAGTTAAGTGTCAAGTGTAGGAGGTCACATTTGAATTCAGATCCCCTTGACTCCAGGACCAGCTCTATTCACTGCACCACCTAGCTGCCCCACTTTAACCTGTTTTTAACCATCCTACTGGCCCTCCTATCTAACCAATCAAATTTATACCAAGGGAGAAGGATAGTTACATAATTAAAAATGATAATAATAAATAATGGCATATGAATGTAACAGAATACTTTTATGCTGTAAGAATGAGGAAATAGATAATTTCAAAGAGATAGGGAACGACTTATATAAATAATACAGAATGTAGTAAGGAGAACTAGATGAACAGTTTATACTATAATACCAATATTATAAAAGCAAACAATTTGAAAACCTTTTTATAAACTACTGCAAAGTGAATAAAATAAGCAGGACCACAATTAAAAATTTATAGAATATAGAGATCTCAGACCACAGACAGTAAGAGGGTCAGACAAATAATCAGAAGGAAATTACAGGGGACCTTTTGCAGGTACTGATTACAGGACTCTGTTGCACTGCCCATACACAGTTCTGTGTCCCAGTCCCAGGGCAAGGGGGAGCACTAGAACTCTAGAACATGTGGCCACAAGGGAGGAGGGACCCTGGTCAGTTCTAGGTTGAAAAAGAGTGTTTGTGGTCTCTCACAGATGAGAGCACAGGCCAGGAGAGCAGTGATCACACCTCTCCTTAGATCATACCATTTTGGCAGAATGGAAAACTTAGAGACTCCCAGAATTACCTCTGAAAACAGTTACACAAACAAACAAAATAACCTGAAGCTCTGGACAATGACCTGAGAACAGAGATCAACTTTCACATAAAATTAAAAATCAAGAAACAGGCTGGTAAAATGAGCAAACAACAACAACAAAAACAAACAAACAAACAAACAAAAAAACCTGACAAAGAAAGTTACTATGGTGACAGGGAAGATCAAAACACAAACTCAGAAGAAGACAACAAAGTTAAGCCTCAAAGAAAAATGTGAATTCGTGTCAGGCTCAAAAAAGAATTCCTGGAAGAGCTCAAAAAGAATTTTAAAAATCAAAGAAGAAAGTAGAAGAAAATTGAGAAAAGAAATGAGAGTGATACAAGAAAATCATGAAAACAAGTCAACAGTTTGGTAGAGGAAGCACAAAAAATACTGAAGAAAATAACACCTTAAAAACAGAATAGTAAAATAGTAAAAGAGGCACAAAAATTCACTGAAGAGTAGAACTTCTGAAAAAGCAGAATTGACCAAATGCAAAGAGAGGGGAAAAAATTCACTGAAGAAAATAGTTCCTTAAAAATTAGAATTGGGCAAGGGGAAGCTAATAACTCCATGAGACATAAAGAAATAATAAAACAAAATCAAAAGAATGAAAAAATGGAAGAAAATGTGAAATATCTCATCAGAAAAACAATTGATGTAGAAAACAAATAGAGAGAGAAAATTTAAGAATTATTAGCCTACCTTAGAGTAGTTCCTTTTTTCAAAAAAGAGCCTAGATATCATCCTTCAAGAAATTTTCAAGGAAAACTGCCCTGATATTCTAGAACCAGAGGGTCAAATAAAAATTGAAAGAAGAGGGCCTTCTGAAAGAAATTCCAAAATGAAAATTCCCAGGAATATTATAGGCAAATTCCAGAGCTTCCAAGTCAAGGAGAAAATAATGCAAGCAGCCAGAAAGAAACAATTCAAATATTGTAGAGCCCTAGTCAGGATAACACAAGATTTAGCAGGATGCTTTCAGAATAACCTGGAAAGATTTATATGAACTAATGCAAAGTGAAGTGAACAGAACCAGGAGAAAAGTGTACACAGTAACAGCAATATTGTAAGATAATCAAAGCTTTTCTTAGCAATACAACGATCCAAGACAATTCTGAAGGACTTACGAGGAAAAATTTTATCCACCTCCAGAGAAAAAAACTAATGGAGTCTGAATGCAGATCAAAGCATACTTTGTAACTTTCTTTTTCCTTCTTTTCTCTTCTTTCTTTTTTCCTTTGGTTTGTGTTTTCTTCCACAACATGGCTAATGTGGAAATATGTTTTCCATGAGTGCACATGTATAACCTATATCAAATTACTTTCCTTCTCAGTGAGGATGGAGGGGAAGGAGGAGGAGAGGATAAGAATTTAAAACAAATTTTAAAAAAATTTATGTTGTTTTATATATCATTGGGGGAAAATTTATTTAAAAAAAATTCTTACGGGAACAACAACATTGTAAAGACGACCTTGAAAGTGGTAAGAACTATGATCAATACAATGTAATGACCATCCATGATTCTAGATGATAAAACATGCTATTCACCTCCTGAAAGAGAGCTGATCATTTTAGGGTGCAGAATATATGTATATATTTTTTGTATAAAGTCAATGAGTGAATTCATTTTGTTTAACTATGCATGAAGTTATTAAAATGAATTTTTTTTCTTTTCTCTTTTTCAAAGAGGGGAGAGGAAGAAAGGAGAGAAAATAGAATATATATATATATACATATATATATATATACATATATATATATACATATATATATATATATATATATATCTTTAAAACAGATCTGGGGGTGTTATGAATGTGGAATGTTGCTTGTACTTTCAGATGAGGTCATTATATTGTTAGTTTTTCTTAATTGTTTTACTTTGTTATAAGAGCTTTCTCACAGAATGGGGATAATCTGTTAAGTAAAAATTAAACACATCAGTAAAACTTAAAAAACAAAGAAGGATGGTTCAACATTAAGACAACAATTAACAAAATAATATAAACTGCAAAACCAACATAATTTTATCAACAGATACATAAAAAGTATTAGTTTATGTTAAAAGTACTATAAAACATAGCCATGGAAGAACTTTTCTTTCATATGATCAAAAATATGTACCTAAAACCAAATATTATCTGAAATGGTGAACTCCAGAAGCTTTCCCAGAAGCTTTCTGTATTTATGTACAGAGATAAAACAATTGCTGTTTGACATAGTTCAAGAAACTCTAGCTGTACCAGTAAAGTAATAGAGAAATTAAGGATGTAAATATTTGTAAAGATGAGATAAAATTACTCCTATTTATGTATGGCAGGATGGTTTATTTAGAAAACTCCAGAGAATCAGTGATGAAAATAATCAAGACAATTAATTATTTCAATGTTGTAGCAGCCTACAAGATAAAGCCACAAAATCAGTAGTATTTCTATACAGTGCTAACAAAAACCAAGAGGAAAAGTAGAAAGAGAAATTTCATTCAAAGTAACTACAAAATGACTAAAATAATTATGAATTCCATAAATATAACCAGAAAATACAGAAATAAAGTTAGACATAAATAATTACATTTTTATTATAGTTCACTATAGGTTATATATACATATAAATAGACTGTCTAAATTAATTTATAATTTTTATTACATATTATGCTATTATTATAATTATGTTATATATTAACTGTTAAAGAGCTATTTTATAGAACCAGACAAAATAAAAACTAAAGTCATTCAGAAGAACAAAAGGTTTAGAAATCAAGGAAATCCTGAATAAAAAAAAACAAGAATAAATAGTGAATTCATTAACAGATTTCAAATTATATTACAAAATAGTAGTTACCAAAAACATTTGTTACTGATTAAAAGTAGAAAAGCAGATTAGAGAAATGGACTAAATAAGCAAGATGAAGAAACAATTTAATATAGTAACCCAGTGTTTAATAAACCAAAGGACACAAACTACTGGAGGAAGGATTCTATTTGACAACAACTGCTGGGAAAATAGGAAGATGGTTTGACAGAACATAGAACTTAGATTTAGACCAGAAACTTATACCCAAAAGCTACAAATGAAAATGAGATTAATATATGAAATGTCACATCATTTAATAGTTTAGTATACTTATACATCTATATGAGAATAGTAGTGAGTATCTTTCAGCTCTCTCATTAAAGGAATAATTCTGAACCAAGTAAGTTAGATGAAAGAAATCATGAAAAAATGAAATAAACTATTTTGATTACCTTATATTTAAAAAGCTTTTGTATGTACAACAATGGAGTTAGGATAAGAAAAGAAGCTATAAGTTTTTAAAAACTGATTTTAAAATCAATGTCATAATATATGAAGAATTGACCAAACATGTGACACCAGGGATCATTCCCCAAAAGATAAAGTGGTCAAAGTGTATGAACAATTTTTGGAAGAAGAATATAGATATCCAACAGCACTAAATCACTATTTAATAAGAGTGATAAAAAGTGGAAAGAACTGTAAGGCTTCACTTCATACCTACCAAATTAAGGAAGAATTTTTAAAAAGGAAATTGTGAGTTGTCCCAACTGTTTTGGAAAACAACATGGTCTTATATGAAAAAAATCAACAAAATAGGATGTGCAGTGGATATAATTACCAGACCTGGAGCCAGCAAGACTCATTTTCCTGAGTTCAAATCTTACCTCAGACACTAATTAGTTGTCTGACTGTGGGCTCGTCACTTAACCCCTATTTGCCTCAGTTCCTCATCTGTAAAATGGGGAACACACCAGAGAAGGAAATGGCAAACAACTTCAGTATCTTTGCCAAGAAAACCCCATGGACAAAAGTCCACAGAACCATGAAGAGTCAGGCAAGACTGAATAACCAATGGAAACAACAAGAAGAAACAATGAATATTAAAAGTTCAGATATAGTGCAGATATGATATAGAAGGATGAAAACATTATCAAGAGAACAATATAAACTGTAACTTTGATAGTGTAAACAATGACAACGCCAAACAGGCAGTTAAAGTTTGATGGATTTAATTTTTTTTTTTTATTCTTTTTGGAGAGGGGAGAGGAGGGCAATTGGGGTTAAGTAACTTGCCCAAGGTCACCGGCTAGTAAGTGGTAAGTGCCTGAGGCTAGATTTGAACTCAAGTCCTCCTGACTCCAGGGCTGGTGTTCTATTCACTGTGCCACCTAGCCACCCTAATTTTGTTGGGTTTTAATGAGTTCTGGAGAAGTGATTGTGAAAAATACTTCTCTCAGGAGAGAGAGAGAAAGAAGAGACTACAGATGTAGAATCCATTGTATGTTATCAAATGTCATTCTGTCAAATGGTTTTGTTTGTATGTTTTTCTTTGTGTATGTGAGGCAGGGCATGGTGAGGGGTGGAGAAGGAACTGATCAGGGAGATTTTCTAAGCAAACTGATGGACTACCTAGTCCACACAATTAAGCTTACAGGATGGTGAACCTCTGGGGCATCTGATGAACATCTCCACATGGAATGGGCACGACCACTGGCACCTTCTTGAGAGAACAGAAGACATATCTTGATTGACTTGCACTGCCTTCAGCTGGCTGGGACACTAGGTAGAACAGACTGCTGTTGAAGGAGCCAACTCTTTGCTAGCCTATGAAAGTGAGCTAGCAAACCTTTTGCTTTTCTTGGTTGCTTTTTCATCTTTTTCCTTTGTCTTTCTTTCACAGTGTAGATTTTTCTCTCCACCACTCCCAATCTAAGAGAAGTTAATAATGCAGAAATATATGGCAGTGTCAAATGCGTCCTTGTCCATGCAACATGAGAACAAAGTTCCTGTGAGTGTACTTTATTAGTCTAAGAGATGGCAGCAGCCACAGCAGTAATAGAATTTTTGCAACAGCAGTTAGATAATTAGACATGTGCTTGCCCTTGAGGCAGCTAGCGGCACAGTGGATAGAGTGCTGGACCTGGAATCAGGAATCCCTGAGTTCAAACTTGACTTCAGACACTTATCAGTTGTGTAATCCTGGACCAGTCACTTAACCTTTGTTTGTCCCACTTTCCTCAATTATAAAATGGAAATAACAATAGCACCTAATAAGGTTGTTGTGAGTCTCAAATTGGGTAATTGTAGAAAGCACTTAGTAAGTCCCGCCTCAGACACTTGGCACACTTACTAGCCATGTGACTTTGGGCAAGCCACTTAACCCCAATTGCCCTCCAAAAAAAAAGCACTTAGTACCTGGTATATAACAAGCGCTACATAAATGTTTATTCCCTATCTCCTTCTCCCTGACATTGTCTGAGAGGTGACTTCATGGGCAATATTTCTGAACCTCAACCAATTATGTAGAAGAGAGGGAATTTTTCTTTCTCAGGCAGCACAATCTTGGAATCTAGTGAAGTATCCCATCTGGACTCCTCCCCCAACCTAGGCTTGCTGTCTGGTTGGGTCCCAGAGTATGTCTGTCATTTCAGGTTCTAGGGATGACCCTGTGGGTCTGTACTCCTCACTTTGTAGCTCATAAGCTCCTATTTATGGGATGTCAAAAGACATTACCCATACCATTTACATGCTTTCCATTAACGGTTAGTCAGTAGACACAATTAGCTAAAAGCAAAATCATTTACTGAGGTGATGTAGTAAAAACAGAAATTAGAAAGTATTCCTCTCATAAACCTGTGGCACACTCTCTCACAAATAACGACAGCATCCATGGGTAAAGTGGGCTCAAAGTCTGAGTACGGTGGTAGTGAGACACACAGGTAATATACGCCTGTAGTAAAGACAATTCATGACTCTCGATACTACAGGACTTGGAAGCCCTTTCTTTCCTCCTGAATCCACTCCTGATGTAGTACCTCTCCTGGATAGATTGCTCAGCTGAGTTCCCAGCGTCTGCTCTTTGCCACAACTAGAATCTCAGTTGCTAGTGTTCGCTCTCGAGTCCACAGATACCTTTCTTCTCTGCTGTCAGGGGTCCTTTTCCTTGCAACTACTCCCTCAAGTGACAACTGTTCTTTATCTATGTCATCTGAAGTGTTTCTTTACTTTTTCAATTGTGCCTCAAATGCTCTCAAACCAAAGAACTCTTGAACTGCTGAATGGGGTGTCTCTTTCTGGGAATGTTATTATTAGATACCCTGGCTTATCATAGTGAGGAGAAAGAAATCTCCTCCCCCAGTAGCAAGGATCTTCTTCATAACAGGCTCCTAAGGCTATATTCTCACCTATTCTTCAGGGATTAGATAATTTAAAGCCCCCAGGAATGTGCTTAATTCATTTACTCAGTCGATAATGTTGTTGCCTTCTGACTTAATCAGAGATGTTCATATTTTGTAAAGCAGTTATAGGAAAATGCCTTAATATTGACTTTATACCCTTTCATACCTTAATACCTTCTGGGGTTATAGAAAAATGTCTTAATATTGCTTGCTTTTTTCTTTTTTTTCTTTTTTTTTTTTGAGCAGTGCCAGCCTTGGGCATAGTTTTAGAACTAAGAGTTTTGGTTTTCGGCCTTATAGAAAGAAGCACGTGTGACCTTGGGCAAGTTACTTAACCCCAATTGCCCTCCAAAAAGCAAAAAAGGAAAGAGAGAAAGAAAGAAAGAAAGAAAGAAAGAAAGAAAGAAAGAAAGAAAGAAAGAAAGAAAAAGCAACTTTACTACGAAGTATTGTTCTTGAAGAAATAAGGGGTTTATCCATGTAGCCCTGTAGCCACAAGGGTTAGGTAATTGTGGAGAGTGGGAGGGTAGAAAAGAAGAAATTAAGACTGCTCCCTTTCCAACTTCCATTTATACTTAATCAGATAATGCTGATCTAATGGAAAGAGAAATTCTTATTCAGTAGTCCCAAAGTACATTTGCCTTCTGAGAAAAATCAACAACAAAATGGTACTAGGAGTCTGGAAGGGTCTGGATAAGACTGTGGGAGAGCTAAGTATCCACTAGAATAAAAAGTTTTACACAAATGACAACCTCAATTTTAGTTCCTCCCAAGAGGATTTATTGTGGTGCTTTATGTATTTTCTGGGAATGTTCATGATCTCCTATAAGATCTTTAGATATTTTGCATTTTTTTACTATGTGAAATAAAGGCCCTCCTGTTGCATAGACATTTGTTATTTTGAGTGCTTGTATAGGATCTGGGGATATTTCTTTTCTTATCTACATTTGTGGAAACCTAGATGGGAGCAAATTTAGAAATTTCTTTAAGTAAATTCCTATTAGGGGCAAAGAGTCAAAGAAAAAATTACCTTTTAGGTTAGTCACTGAGATTGGATTCGGCCTCTGTGAGCCCAAAATCTTAGGGAGAGGGTAATGTTTCGAAATGGTGTGGGAGAGAGCACCTTGGAAGTGCTGTTTCTACTCTGCCATCTTGGCTCTGCCCCGAGGGTAATGTTTGGACATGTGTTAATGGATTACATTTGTTACAGAAGAGGGTTTAGTGGGAGCAGGGGAAATGATTGTTGTGAAAAACAAAATAAAACACAGTCTCTCTGTCTCTGTATAGTTCAATTTTATTATAGATTTTTATTTTGTATGTGTATATACATATATATTTATATATTACTGTGTATGTGTGTAAACATTAAGAAATTATCAAGCTACATTTATAACCAAAACAAGTACTTTGTGCAGTAGTAACTCTTCCTTATGTTTCTGTTATGGAAATATGACCAGATGGTTTATAATATGCTTATTAGATACTTTCTAGTTCTATCAGTCTGTGCCTTCTGATACTTTGTACTTATCCTGTCATCTGGCTTATATTAGGATGAGAAAAACAGAATTGCAAGACTTGAAGCTGCAGCTTCATGAATCTGAAGGTACCTCTGGATTTTCTGGGGTTGAATTCATTATGGAATACAGTATACATTTTAGTTCATTTGTTTTTGGAAAAAGTCAACTTTGCATTTGAAATCAAATCCTGTAAGAAATCTACTGAAACAATTCAACAAACTTCTGTACTGGTTCTTTAACAAATTAGATTTCAGTGAATAAATAATAGACAAATTTTTCATGAGATACAAAAAAGTTTAAAAATTAAGTGTGGACTTTCAGTCAAAATAAAGATGCATGAGTAGAGTTAAATTCCTTCATCTCTACTGGTAACTCAAAATCTTGAAGAGTCAAGTTTGAATACATCAATATAGGCAAATCAAGTGTGTAACACACATTTCATCTTCATTATGAAAGTAATAAAAGAAATGAGGTGTCACTCACCTTGGCTAAGACCTGCAGCAATTAAAAATTATTTCCTTAAAATTACACTTTATTGTGCAAGTTGTATCATTTCCTAAGAAATATTATTCTCTACTTTAGTTCTCATGAATAGTAATATTAGTGAGAGAAAATCTCTTTTTCAATTTTCTTAAGATCTAAAGAACTGAGGCATAAAAATGAGGCATAATAATTATTATACCATTAATCTCATTGTTTGCCCTGATAAAAGGATAATATGTCTCTGTGATAAGAAATGTTCCTCTAAATCCCAACTCCAAAAAAAGGGGCTGGAGGGAGGAATGAGCATTTGTATGTTGTTCAGTCATTCAGTAATGTATGAATCTTTGTGACCCCATGGGCTATAGCACACCAGTACTATTCATGGGATTTTGTTGGCAAAGATACTGAAGTAGTTTGCCATTCCCTTCTCCAGTGAAGGATTTATGTGGTGCCGTCTATGAACCAGGCACTGTGCGAAGTGCTTTATAAATAAATATCTCGTCTGATTTTCACAACCCAGAGAGATAAGTGCTATTATTATTATTATTATTATTATTATTATTATTTACAATTGAAGAAACTAAGGCAAACAAGTTAAATGACTTGCCTAGGATCCCATAGCCAGAAAGTGTCTGAGGCTGGATTGAACTTAATTTTTTCTGAATGCACTTTGTACACCATGCCACCCAGCTGCCTCTAGACAGGGCAAAGAGAAAAGGATAGCATTGAGAGATATGGTAATGGAATAAAAAAAAAATTTTTTTAAGATTTGGCTTATGTTTACATATGGGAATGAGAGAAAGGGAAAAATTGAGAATGACTCTGAGGTTACCAGCCTGAGTGAAAGAACAGTGGCACCCATGACAGAAGAGAAGTTAGGAAATGGGTTAGGTTTTGGAAGAATAGATATGCATTCTGTTTTGAACATGTTGGGCTTGGGATGCTGTATCGGCAATCACACTGGCATATCCAGGATGGCTGCTAGCATGGGTTCTTAGATCTACTTTACTAAGAAAGACAGCTGTTTAAGGGGTCAACAATCTTTTTAAATTTCATTCACTAATTCAGGGGAAAAGTCAGTAGCTTGAACTTCAGAGAAAGTACAGAGAAAATATAAGCAGAGAAATAAAGACCAACAGATGGGTCTCTGACTGCCTGAAACAACTATACACTATACATACACCCCTGAATCGAGAGAGCCTTTATATCTCAACAGTTGGGGAGTTCTGAATATATGGCCACTCAGAATCTCAACCAGGGAATCACAAGATCCTTCTCATAAACAAGCTCCCAAAGCAAAATACCAACCCAGAGTATATATACACTTCTCAGAGCCAGAAGGCATCACAATTCTCTGGACTCAGTGCCTAATTAGAAATTAGCAAAAGGTATGAAAGCCTTCCTATAAACAAACCTCTCCTAAGCAAGTTTCCCTTAATGGGCTCCATATGAGGCCATAAGGGAAGATCTTAAATCTCATTAACATTAACAATGCCTATGAACATCAAGTGATAATCAGTTAGATAGGAGTCATCCACTCAAAATTAAAGAAAAATCAGCATTTTAAAAGCAACTGCTATGTGCCAACCACTGTGTTAGATGTTGGTATATCAAAGACAAAAGTGAAACAGTCCCTGCCTTCATGGAGTTTAGACAACATGTACATATATAGACATCTACAATATAGATACCAAATAATTTGGGAGGGAAGCCATTAGCAACTGGCGGAATCAGGAAAAGCTTCACATAGAAGATGGTACCTGAGCTGAGACTTAAAAGAAACTCAGGACTTATCAAATCATCTGCTGAAGCATGAATTTATGCAAGCTGCATGGATAGAGGAGGTCCAGAAAGCAATTATACATAGGTCCCTAAAAAACTGAAGACAGTCACCAACATTTATTAAGGGCCTACTATATACTAGGCTCTGTGCTAAGCACCAAGAGTAAAAAGAAAGGCAAAAACAAAAGTTCCTGCCCTCAAGGAGCTCACAATCTACTGAGGCAGATGGCATGTAAACAACAAAGTCCTTAGAAAATATAGGCTGTGAAATTAGAAGTGATCTCAGGAGGGAAGTCCTGGTGGTTGGGAGGTGAGATAGAAAGGGGCAGACACTAGGAAAGGCCTCTGGTAGATGGTAGGATTTGAACTGAGTCTTGAAAGGCACCAAGAGAGCTAGAAAGCACCAGTGAGGAGGGAGAGAATTCCAGGAATGGAGGAGAGCCAGTGAAGAAACACAGAAATCAGAATATGGAGTACTGGGTGTAAGGAAGAACAAGGCAGTTAGTTTGAATTGGAGGTGAGTGAAGTGTAAGGAGATTGGGAAGATAGGAAGGGGGAAGGTTGTGAAGGCCAGAATATTTTCTCTTTGTTAGTAGGTAACATGGAATCATTGGAGTCTATAGAGTAGGGGAAATGACACGAGTTAGGAAAATCACTTTGAGGATGGAATGGAGTGTGGACAGACTTGAGGCAGAGACCAACCAGAAAACTATTGCTGTAGTCCAGACAAGTGGTACTAAGGGACTACATCAGACTAGTGACTGTGTAAATTGAGAGAAAGGGACATATATGAGATGTTCTGAAGGTAGAAATAATAAGAATTAGCAAAAGACTGGATAGGTGGGGTGAATAAAAGAGATGTCTATGAGGTGTCTTTGTCTAAAGTGTGGTTGGTGATGATGTCTTTGTTCCTACTCGTGTATTACTGAATGAAATTAGAGAGTCACTAAAATGTGCTGCCTGAGTAGAGTCCACTACAAATTTATATAACGATAATCCCAACTGGGGTTTGTAGCAAGGTAATACTTTGATGCTTCTCTTAATTAAGGAACAACCACTCTTCCAAAATTTTTCATTCCTCTTCTGCCTCAAGCCTCCCATGGTTCCCCCCTCCCCTTATCCTCTGAGAACCTTGCCTCAAAAACTGAGACCATGTTCCCTGAGTTTATTCTCCCCTCCTCTTTATCTCCCATCATCCAGATGCCTTTTACCACTATCTATTCCTTCACCCCTATCTCACATGAAGAGGTGGCATTTCTCCTCAATCACTTCGTATTATCTCAGTTATATAGTATATCAAAAACCTATGCTAGTTCTGAACACAGAATATTCCTGATTTTCCAGAAATCTCCTGTGTAAGAAATATCAGAAACAAGCCTTTCAAAGATTTTTGCCTATTCTAAAGGGTTCTAGACAGGATGATTCCACAAAATTAACATTAACTTGACCTCTCTGGCTAAAGTAGATATTTGCTAAATTGTCAACTTTAACCATACTGTGGATATGTAAAGAATGCTGGCGACTTTCTGGGCTCTCTGCTGGTTCCCTATACATTCCATTCTCTTACTGATGAAAATGCTTTAATCCATCTCTCCCTTCTCTTGTCTGTCATTCACGCTGCTACCAAAATTATCTTCCTAATGCTCAGGTCTTTCAACATCATTACTGTACTCAAGAATATTAAATGGTTCCCTATTAGCATTCGGATAATATAATATTTCTTAGTTTAGCTTCTAAGGTTGTCTACAACCTAGATCCAATCTATCTTCAGTTCATATTACATTCTAACATTATTTTTGTCCAGACTTGAAGATTTTGGACCCACTTGAGGTGATTTTAGGCAGAACATTGTATGAGATGAACATTAAACAGGACTTTCTAGGTAAAGCAGACACTAACCAGACAAGCTCGAAACATAATGTGAATATGTGGAAAATGTTCCCATTGTTGCTTACTTTCCAGTCTCTCCACTGAAACCATTTTATTTTTTATATACATTCCACCACCACCACCACCACCCCTCATTTGTGCCTGTCCTTTGGGGAAAATAACTTTCTCTATTTGGACCCTCTCCAGTCTATCATTCACACTACTATCAAAGTTATTTTCCTAATGCACAGGCCTTGCCATATTATTACTGTGCTCAAGAATCTTCAGTAGCTCCCTATTTGTTTTTAGAAAAAATAAAACCTCTGTAGCCTAGCATCTAAGGTTGCCTACAACCTGAATTCAGCCTCCTTTCCCAGGTTTAGTTTATACTTCATTCCAGAATTTTTTTTTGTCCAGACCTGTGTTGTACATAATGCATAGTGAGGGAAATTCCCTTTATCCATGACTCTTTTTTAAAAAAAATCATGCCTATTAGTCTACCTGCCATGTCCCATATCTACTCCTACTCCCACTCCTGCCCCCATTTGCTCAAAGCTCCTTGAGGACAAAGACTGTTGTTTTTCATCCTCATTTCCTCAGCTCATAAACCAGTTTCTTTATTTAATTGTTTATTTAATTGAACAGCATTATCAGAACTAGTGCAATACGATAAATACAATGTTAAACATCTATTCAGGAAACATTGATTATAGTGGCAGGATTCTACTCTCTCTAGACAGTCTTCATCCTTTCATCAAGACAATCCTGCTGCTTTTAACAGTTTCACAGGGGCAAAAGGTTGGGAGGAGCTGATTTGTGCTCTCCCCTTCAGGGAGATTTAGAGGTGGTTGACACATGGCTCCTTCCACCAAATCACAGCTTGCTTCCTGCTTTCTCTCATTCTTGACACAGAAACAGCTGACTCATTTTCAATAGGAGGCACAGTGAATTCTGACAACCATGTTGACCGTGTCACTCTCAAGGACTGTCCACATAGAACTAACACTTTACCTCAGACACTTGTCCCTCTTTTTTCTGGGGAATTCCTGCTCTGTTGCTACTGTGAAACTCCACATAAAAGTAATTTAGAGGAATTGGAAGGCAGAAGCATGGGGAAATAGAAAGTGTCCTAGAAAGAACTGGAAAGAACAGAGTTTGAATGCAGACCGAAACAAACTACCTGCTCTCTTTCTTTTCTTTTCTTTTTTTGTTTGGTTTTGTTTCCTTTTCCCCATTGTTCATCCCATCTGATACAATCCTTCCTTACAACCTGACTAATGTCTAATGTGAAAGGATTTGCAAATCCTATACTTGATTGCATGCTGCTGTGGTCGAGGGAGGAGGGGGAGAAGAAAGGGAGGGGGAGAAAATTTGAAACTCACGGGATTGTGGAACTGAATCTTGAAACTAAAAGTAAACAAACAAATTAATAAAGAAAAAAAAGTGTCCTGGATTTGGAGTTAGAAGATAGAGGTTTAAATCTTGACTGTCATTTATGATCTAGGTGACCTCGGGAAAATCTCTATACTTCTTAGAGCCTCAGTTTTTTTCTTTCTTTTTTCTTTTTATTTATTTATTGGTATTTAAAATTTATTTATTTCATTATTTAAAATTATTTTTTTCTTAAATTTTTTTTTTTACCTCAGTTTCTTCGTTGACACAATGAGGGTGTTAGACTAGGTAGCATATAAGGTACCTTCAAATTCCAGATCTATGATCTATTTCTGGCTACTGAACAAGGCAAACTGACTGGTCCGTTGTTCTTGCATAGACACGTCCAAATTCTCCATATAGAGTGAAAGTGAAAGAATGAAGTCCTCAAATAATTGAAGTAATTGACAGGGTAACTAGATTCCTAGGACCAGGCCTGGATGCCCACTTCTCAACTTCCATTCCTGCCCTCAGAGAGTTTTTTCTGCTGAAACACTTGGCACTGATACCCCCTGATCTGCCCCCTCTTGCCTTCTGTGAGGCAGACCTCCCAGAGGCTCACAGGATGCAACATCATCACTTGCACCAAGATTGGCAGGACCTTGAGCAGTCTTATCATTTGTCTCCCCACAAAAAATATCTTTCCAACTATTGGTACATAGTTACATAATGAGGCTCCCTCAAATATTCTGATTTCCCAATTCCCTAATCTATTAAGAAATTCCTTCATTCCACCTCAACTATACACAAAGATGGTCATACTCTTGATGTTACCATTATTCACAAGTGTTCCTCTTCCCTTCACCCTGAAATTCCTTTATCAGATCATAATCCTTTCTTGTTTCATCCATTTTGTATGTTTTATGATCCCTAACCTTGTTCTTTGCCCTCTATTCCCTCCACCCCTCAGTTTACCTCTGACCTGGTTACACCCCTTTCCCTTTTCTGTTTCAACCCCTTGATGACCTGGTTCAATTTTACACTATCCTGTTTTTTAATCCCTTGCCTTTTTGTCCTATTGCCAATCACTCCTCACCAAATCCCAGCCCTAGATTATTACTACCTATCTACCTCCTCTCCTATTCATGTGCTGGGTCCTCTATAAATGTATATCACATAATCCTAATTGGGTCTTTGCTGCCACAAAGCATAATGGTCCTCTTTGAGAGCAAAGAACAAACAACAACAACAGCAATGATAGCTACCTCACTCATGTCTGCAATTATTCTATACCTTTTCACCCTTCCTCCCTTCATCCACTGAGTTCCCTCCTCTCACCCTGTAAGTGGAGGTCCTTGCTTCATGCTTCACCAAAAAACAAGTGATACTGTTCACCAAGAGCTCCATCTTCTTCCCTTCTTACATTACCTGATTCAGATATCTTCTTTACTGTCTCCTCTTTCACTTTTGTTTTCGATAAAGAGTGAATTTTGCCAAAACAAAATTCTCTACATTGAATCCTTGATCCCATTCCCTCTGGTTTTCTCCAGCCAATTGTTCCCTCTGTCATCTCTACTCTCTTTTTTAAGCCTACACCTGTCTATTGGCTCCTTCCTTGATCCCTACAAATATGATCATGTCTTTTCATCCAAAAAAAGGAAAAAATTCCAACTCTTGCTTGATCCAACTATCCCTACCTGCTACCTCCTCTTCTCTGCTAAAATCTTTGAAAAAGTTATCTAAACAATGGGCCTTCATTTCCTCTCCTCTCTCTGGTTGAACTGTCTACAATCTTATAATCTCATCATTCAACTGAAACTCTCCTCTCCAAAGTTAACAAATGATCCCTTAATTACCAAATATAATGATCGTTTCTTGATCCTCATCCTTCTTTTTTTTTTTTAAACAAATACTTTATTAACTTCTGATTTACATCATTCATTTCCGCCAGATTTTGAGTTACAATCATTTTCCCTTCATTATTCCCCTACCCAACCTCCCAGAATAGCAGTCCCACAAGATATCGCTTCCTCCAATCTGCTCTCTCCCATACCTTCTCCCATACCCCCTTCGACTTTTCCATTGGAGGAAGATGAATCTTGTGTCCCAATGCCTGCACATCTTATCTCCCCATTACAAGCAAAAGAGTATTAATAATAGTATTTATATATATTTGAAACATTTAATCTTAAGACCTCGAATTTCAGATCCATTTCCTTCCTCCCTTGTCACCCATTCCTTCTTGGGAGATAAGTAATTCAGTATGTTGTACATGTCTAGCTATGCAAAACATTATCATAGTAGATATATTGTACAAGGCTGCTTATAATTCCCTCCCACTCATCCCACCCCCCACCTGGTCCATTCCCTACATGATCCTGTCCCTCTTCTATAGTGGGTACTTCCAACCTCCCCTCCCCCCAAGGATGCCCTCCCATCCATCATCCCTCCTCTCATCCCCCTTCCCCCTATCCTGCTGCAGGTTGAGATATCCCATTTAGTATGTATGTCATTTTTCCTGAACCAAATTCAATGTGAATGTGGTTTTGCCTTTAGCCTTCCTTATTCTCCTCCTTTGCACCCACTTCCCCTACATGAGATAGTTTACCCTACCATGTCTCTCCCCATCTCCTCTTGCCACTTTCCTCTCTCACCTCATAATTTCATCCCTTGAGTACTCTCCTTCCCAACAAATTCAACCTATGCCCTCTATCCATATATAACTGTAACCATATACACATTCACATATGTATTCATATGACCACACCCCTTCTTCCATTATTTTCATGGTGAGAAAGATATCATCAGTCACAGATATTGCTTTTCCATATAGGAATGTAAATAGTTCAACTTTGATAAGTTCCTTTTGATTTCTTTTCCCTGATTACCTTCTCAGGCATCTCTTGCTTCTTGTGTCTGGATGTCAAATTTTCTATTCAATTCTGGTTTTTTCCTCAAGAATGCTTGAAAGTCCTCTATTCCACTGAATGACCATATTTTCCCCTGAAACAAAATACTCAGTTTTGCTGGGTAGGTGACCCTTGGGTTCATTCCCAGTTCTTTTGCCCTCTGGAATATCATATTCCATGCCCTTCAATCCCTCAGTGTAGAAGCTGCCAGGTCCTGTGCTATTCTGATTGTGTTTCCACAATATTGAAATTGTTTCTTCCTGGCTGCTTGTAGTATTTTCTCCTTGATCTGGGGATTCTGGAACCTGGCTATAATATTCCTGGGAGTTTTCTTTTTGGGATCTTTTTCAGGAGGTGATCTGTGGATTCTTCAACCTCTATTTTGCCCTCTGGATCTAAAACATCAGGGCAGTTTTCCTTGAGAATTTCTGAAGGGTGATTTCTAGGTTCTTTCCTTGATCATGGCTTTCAGGTAGTCCAATAATTTTTAAATTGTCTCTCCTGGATCTATTCTCCAGGTCAGTGGTTTTTCCCATGAGATATTTCACATTGCCTTTCTTACTTTCATTTGTTTGGATCTTTAACAGCATCTTGATTTCTCATAAAGTCATTAGCTTCCATTTGCTCCAGTCTAACTCTGAAGGAATGAATCTCCTCAGTGAACTTTTGAGATTCTTTTTCCATCTGGCAAATTCGACTTTTTAAGGCATTCTTCTCCTCATTGCCCTTTTGGGCCTCCTTTGCCATTTGAGTTAGTCTATTTTTTAAGGTGTTGTTTTCCTCAGTCAGGCTGTTGACCCTCATTTCATACTTTTCCTGCATCCTTCTCATTTCTCTTTCTAATTTTTCCTCCACTTCTCTTATTTGATTTTAAAGTCCTTCTTAAGGTCCTCTATGGCCTGAAACCCACTCATGTTTTCCCTGGGGCTTTTGGAGCAGGACTTCTGACCTCACAGTCCTTTTCCCGCCTCCATGCCCCCAAAATAGGAGTCTAGGTTGCATTTTTCTGTTTCCTTTGCCTTGGCATGTTGCCACTTAATTGCTTGACTTTTGGGCTTGTTGCCACACTATGGCTTTAAGGCCAGATAGAGGAATTTTCGTCCCGAACGTGTCGGGGGCAACTTCCGTTTCTGGCAAGCTGTAAACCCACCCACAACTTCCACCCTAGATCACAATCCAGATCCAGGGAGGTTAAAGCAAGAGCGATTACCCCCCAAGACTGATTGCTGGATCTCCCCACGTTTTGTAGGCTGGGAGCCGGAAATGCCTATGAAAACTACAAAATTGCGTGTCTCCTCAGGGGCTTCTAGCCCCCAGGGGAGGGAGCTGACGCATTCCCCAAATACAGGTCCCAAAGTCCATAGGACACTAACCTCTTACTTTGTCCTAGGCAAGTCTATGTTGATAATTCTGGGGTCGCCACAGTTCCTGGTGTTCTGGGGTTCCTCCAGCAGGCTGCTGGCCCTGCCGCCCTGGGGCTAAAACCTCGGCTCACATGGACCTGGGCTCGGCTCGGCTCCTGCGCTCTGCGAGCTGCCGGCTCCCAGAGCGCTGCGCTGGTCCTTCCTGCAGGGTGCTGGGCTGTCCTCAGCGGGAGGTTAGCTTCTCTGTGTCGTTCTGTGGGTGCTGGGGCTCCAGAAGTTTTTCAGAGTCCTTTTTTACATAGTTTGTGGAGAATCTGGGGGCAGAGAGGCTTGGAGGAGCTGTTTCTACTCCGCCATCTTGGCTCCGCCCCGATCCTCATCCTTCTTGACCTCTCTACTGCCTTTGACACTGTTGATCACCATCTCCTACTGAATATTCTCTCCTTTGTAGGTTTTTCATGATGCTGTTTTCCTCCCTCCTGGCTGAGTATACCAGAGGTGAAGAATCTGAAGGGTTTCAAGGCCACATGGCCTTCTAGTTCCTTGGGTACAGTCCTTTGATTGAGTCCACATTTTACAGAACAAATCCCTTTATTAAGGGGATTTGTTCTGTGAAGTTTGGATTCAGTCAAAGGTCCGTACTTGAGGACCTAGAGAGTCACAAGTTCCCCACCCCTGAACTACACCTTTCAAGTATCCTTTGCTGGTTCTTATGCATGTCATGTCTTTAATCATTGGATGTTCCCAAAGACTTTGTCTAGGCCCTCTATTCTTCTCCCCCTATAATATCTTGTTTGATGATCTCATCAACTCCCATAGAGTTAATTATTATTTCTATGTAGATGATCCCCAGATCTGCATCTCCAGCACTAAGCTCTCTTGACAGCTCTAGTTCCACATCATCAACTAGCTTTTGCTCTGGAGATCTCTCACCAATCTTCAATCTCTCCCATCTATTGGTGGCTTCCTTATGGCCTATAAACATGTTTGTGTCTTCCCCCATTCTCAAAAAATCCTTATTTGATCCTTTCATCCCCACAACTGTCATCCTCTCCATCTCCTTCCACTTGTGGTTAAACTCCTTGAGAAGTTCATCTACAATACAAGTGTCCACTTGCTCTTTTCTCATCCTCTTCTTAACTCTGTAATTTAGTTTCTCACCTTACCATTCTCCTTAGCACAGTGCCTGGAACATAGCAGCAGTTTAATAAATATTTATTGGTGAATTGACTTTCTTCCCCCTAAAATGCAGGTCTGACCTTGTCATCACCACTACTCAATAATACATATGGTTCCCTGTTACTCCAGGAACAAATCTAAAACATTCCCTTTGGCTTTTAAAGCCCTTCACACCCTACCCCTTTCCTGCTTTTCTAGTCTTCTTATGCTTTATTCCCCTTCACATATTCTATAATTGAGCTCCACTGTCCTACTTGTTGTTTTCCAAACACAAAATTCCATCCCCCGTCCTGTACTTTTGCACTTATTGTCCCTCGTGACTAGAATAATTTTCCTCCTCACTTCCACTTCCTGGCTCCCTTCAAGACTCAGCTCAAATCCCACTTTTTAAAAGAGACCTCCCATTTCCTATCCCCCCCAGTGCCTTCCCTCTGAGATTACCTTCCATCTGCACTGTTTATACCTTGAAAATAAATAGTTACTTACAAACTGACTCCGTGATGAAAATCTCATCACCTTGAAGGCTGGGTGAATGGTCTTGCCTTTCTTTGTATCACAATGCCTAAAATACAATAAGGAATTAATATGTGCTTGCTTATTGATTGATTGAATAATAATAGCTGATATTTAGATAGTGCTTTACAGACATTGTCCTATCTGACCCTCTCAAAGGTAGTCCTGTTAGACTCAAAGCATCATGCCAAAGTGCTTTTCTTTCATCTTAGAGTTAAAACACTGGCCAAATCTGTCTCAATAGTTAGAAAAACCAGGGGAAAGGGAAGGCTGATAGGGGAAGGTGACCATAAAGTTCCCAGTCAATAAAGCTATCCCTGAATGCAGGTTACACAGCTAGGTAATCCCCTTACTCTTCAAACTTATATTGGCACCCTCAACTCTGAAAATCAAGTACAATATTTTGACTTTCTTATGCTCTTAAATAGTATAATGATATCCCTCTATCTGGAAGGGAAAGTCTACAAATAATTGGTTTTAAAGCCAAAGTGTGTTTTTTTTTTTCAGTCACTCAATTTCTTCATTTTCTGTCTGTTCTCAAATCTGAGCCCAAAAAAGAGCAAAATAGAAAAAAAAAAGAAAAAAAGAGAAAACCCTGCCAGCCAAACATGGCCTCTACAGTCAATATTGTCAAATACCACTAAGATTTCTTCAACATTACCAATAGCCAGCTTCAATCTTTTTCTCAAATATTGGAAATATAAAACACCTTGTAAAATACATTTTGTCTCCCACCACCTGCTTTGCCACTAAAACGGCTTCATTTCCATCCAAAGTCTTTCTTGGAAGTTGACTAAAAGCTAATAGCTCCATTATCTCACCAGTCTGCAGGCTAGCTCTGGAGTTGCTTAGCAACCTCGAAAGTTCATGAAATAAAGGGGCAGCTCTTCATCCTCCCCATGCCTGTAGAAGGGACTTTTTCCTTACTCTCTCCTCTGTGTCCTTGCCCTTGCCTTCCTCTTCTTCCCCTCATCTACCCTTTCCCCCACTCCAAAAAAAAGTTCTGTCTCTCTAAAAAAAGAATGTCTCCAGTCATACAGGAAGATTATGATGGCTTGTCAATTTCTTTTTCAAACTCAGTAGAATGCATTGTAAACTAGCGTGTAACAACATGAGTTCAGATTATCACTTTTTGGACTTGTCATTGATAGAGGGAACTTCCAATGAGGAAACTACCTCTACAGGCATATGAGCACTTTCTTTACAACTCATAGACTCAGAAAACTACCTAGGACACTAAGAAGTGAAATGATTGCCCAAGGTCAATGGTTAGTCTATGTGATTATGTTTTTATGTGGTGAGGAGATATGATTTAACCCCTGGTATATATGAACCTGTATGAAAGAGTATAGTATAGTGGTTAGAGAACTTAGTCAGGAAGACCATGCAGTAAAAACAACATGTGGAGAGTGCTAGTTTTGTTTTACAGCATCAGAAAGAAAGGAAATAAGCATTTATTAAGCACTTACAGTATGTGACAGTATACCTGTGCTAAGCCCTAAAGGTACAAACACAAGCAAGAAGAAAATCTCTGCTCTCAAGGAGCTTACATCCTAATGAAGGAAGACAACACCCAGAAGCAAGCTGAAAGGAGGGAGGCTATGAAGGCATTCCTTGTGAGAAGTGATTGTGAAGTCCAGAAGCCCAAACAGAGCTGGGAGGGAAATTAAAGCAAGCCTGGGTTCTTCTATGAAATGAAAGCCCTTGGAGGAACTTACCAATGGGAGAAGGGAGTAGGGCTCAGGGAGAGGGATTTTCTGGGCCAAGAGGGCTGCAAGATGTATCAGGAGAAGGAGAACCCTCATGCTGAGGGAAGTTTCAGCATTATAAAGGGGCTTCACAAAAGTAAGTGAGATGACCTGAGATGACCCTCATATAGATAATGCAACTAAAACACAAGCTCCTTTACTGTTGTTGTTTGGCCATTTTTCAGTTGTGTCTTTGTGACCCCTTTGGGAGATTTCTTGGCAAAGATACTGGAGTAGTTTTCTATTTCCTTCTCCAGCTCATTTTACAGGTGAGGAAACTGAGGCAAACAGGGTTAAGTGATTTGCCCAGGGTCACACAGCTCATAAATTACATACCTGCCCATGAAGAAAATGCTTTTCCATGATGGCTATATATATAATTATGTATATCCTTATTTGTCTAGGGTCAAAATAATTTTTATATAAATGTGGTAATCAATCAATTAGTTTGTATACTAAATGAAAATTGATTATGGTATGGAACAGTGGAAAGAACTGTCAGAAGATTTAGGTTTAAATCCAGACTTTGTCACTTAGTACCTGTGTGACTGATTCAGCCTCTCAAGGCCTCAGTATTCTCCTAAAAATAATGAGGGAGTTTGGGCTAAATGACCTCTAACATCAGAATAATAGTTATAATCCTGTATTTGACAGCCTATGTTATGGGGACTCCAAAATGGTGACTGGATATGTGCATTAAGTAGGGGTCAGGGACCAATTAATCAATTAGCATTATTAATTATTTACCATATGCCAAGTAGTGGGGACATAAGGAAAGACAAAACCAATTCTTGCCACCAAGTATTTTATGGGATCATAATGGAGATAACATATAAACATCTCTAAGTATGTACAAGATATGTATAGAGTAGATAGAAGGTTACCTTAGAAGGGAATGGAGAAATTGTATGGACTAGGAAAAACTTCTGTAGAAGTTGCCATTTGTGAAAAAAGAAGTTTTTATAGCAGTGGTTCTCAAAGTGTGGTCTAGGGACCCCTGAGGGTCTTTGAGACCCTTTCACAATGTCAAAATCATTTCCATAATAATACTAAGTGCTTCAATTTCTGATACGGTAAATATCGATAGATATACCCACAAAATAAAAGTTCTTGGGTGTGTGTCTGGGGGGGGTGCAGGGGGCTTCAATAATTTTTTTTAAACCTATAAAGGGATCCTGAGACCAAACAGTTTGAGAACTGCTCTAGAGAATTACAATTTCATGTGGGTAGGAAGAGAGGCAGTGGGCCATGAAAGAAAGAATCCGTTACAGTGACAAAAATATCTGGGAAAGGCTAGAAATCAAGACACAGCCCAAGGGCTCTGAATAGGACCTCTGTGTTTTGGAAAGATATACAAGTTCAGGGAGGCTTTGGTGAATTTGAGAGCAGTCAAAAATCATGGCTTGAATTTTTCAAGAGCTTCCTGGGGCATAGGAAAAGGGGAAAGATTTGTAGACACACCAGGCAAACATAGTGTTTTCCTCATGGACCAGGAGGCCTGAAAAAAGGCCCCTTCCTTCACCCTTACCCTCACCCCACTCCTTAGGGCAGTAACAATGAAGCAAGAAGAAAAATACTGGGCCATCACTTCTCAGAGTTTGATCTGTCTGTTTAAACTGAGACAGGCTGACATGAGAAGCCAGGCTGTGTGCTTGTAATGGATCTACCTGCAAACTATTTTGTACTCTAAGATCATTCTGTCATCTGACTTCCTGGCTATATTCATAAGCTTGTCAACAACTTCTGAAAGGAAAAGATAGCAATAGAGCTACAAAGGCCAGTGAGCCTGAAATGTTCCCAGTCTAGGTATTTTTTTCGGGGGGTGGGGTGGGGGCCTGGAACTTTGTTCTCATTTCTCAGTGAGAGACTTTTGAAATGTTAGACGATGTCTTGTTCAAGTAGCAGAAGTGAGAGACTCAGACTAGTGATAGGAAGGAACGAAAGAGGGAAGGAGGGAGGGAAAAAGGAAGAAAGGGAAAAAGGAAAGGATGAAAGAAGAGAGGGAGGGAAAAAGGAAGGTAGGAAGGAAGGAAGCAAAAAAGGAGGGAGGGAAGGAAGGAGGGAGGAAAGAAGAAGGAAGACAGAAGGAAGGAAAGAGGGATGGAGGGAGGAAGGAAGGGAAGGAAAGAGGAAAGGAAGGAAAGGAGGAAGGAGGAAGGAAGTGTGGAAGGAAGGGTGGAAGGAAGGAAGGAAGGAAGGGAGGAAAGAAGGAAGGAAGGAAGGAAGGAAGGAAGGAAGGAAGGAAGGAAGGAAGGAAGGAGCATTCATTAAGTGCCTACTATGTGCCAGCCAGGAACTGTGTTAAGGGCTCCACAAATATCATCTCATTCAATAGTAAGCAGTACAGGGAAACACCTTTTTTGATATCCTCCCTTCCCCTCTTTTCACTTAACCTTTTGCTATTAGGTATTTCAGTTTCTCCCCTTTTAAGGAAGATAACAATAATAATAGAATAACAACAACAATGGCATTTATATAGCACTTTAAGGTTTGCAAAGAACTTTACAAATAATGTTTCATTTTATCCTCTTGGCAATCCTGGGAAGCAGATCATCATCTTCCTTTTACAGATGTGGAAATGGAGGCAGACGACTGTTAAGTCACTTGTCCAGAGTAAAACAACTAGTGTCCAGGCCAAATTTTAACTCAGTTCCTCTTGGCTCCAAGTTCTGCACTGTCTGCAAGAACTGGTCTTCAGACTCAGATCCTTGAACTCCATATGCTCTGTTCTTCCTATTACACTACACTGATTCTTTTCAAGACTCAATTTTCTCACTGACATGGTCTTAAGTGAATTCCCTTACCCATCTAAACTACAGTTTTCTCTTCTAGAAAAAGAGGTTAATAAATACATGCCCTGCCATCTTCACAGGGGTTTGGGGAAGATCCAATGAGGAAATATATATATCACTGTCAAATACTACCTTAATGTAAGCTATTATTATTAGCCCTGACACTGCTGTTAATTTGTTAATTTCAGGAAGTAATTTTACTCCATGGACATCAACTTCCTCATTTGGAGGCAGTTGAACTCAAAGTTTTCTCTGGCTCCTTTCAGTTCTGTGTTCTGACTGTGACAATTAAAAAGGTTCAAGAGACATAGTTTCTGGGTAATTTAATAATTTTATTAGTAAAGCCAGCAGGTTATTAATAATAGGATGGTCAGTTGGTCATCTCTCTTAGACCAAAGATAATCATGGTGGGGTAGGCTCACAGTTTATATAACCTTGGAAGAATAGGTGTTAGATGAGGGACTGAGAATGACATCCTGCCAAAAATATCTCTATATTCAGATTACCTGCAGCATTGAGCTACCTAGATAAAAGGATCTGTTCCATCTAACCCTGAAGAGAATGTAATGGGCTTCCTCACCTTAGATTAAATTCCTTTTAAGGTTAGGTGGGGTGTGACCAAGATCAAGGAGAGTTAATTCAATCTCATTGTCAGTATTGTCCTTCAAGAGACTGAACTTTTTAAAAATCAGGAATTTGGAAGAAAGAGAGAGCCCTGAATCTCCCCAAGATTTTGTTATTTTTAGCCCATCATTCTAGTCTAAGATCTTCTGGAATACTGGCTGATATTCAATGTGTTAGAAATTCCCCCTCCCTCCCCACCCCCCCTACCTCTCCCCATTTCATGGTCTGAAAACTTGATAAAATATTATCTAATCTTTCATTCAAATCATCAATAAAAATGTTGAGAAAAACAGTACCAAAGACAGGGTCCTGAAGCATTCCACGAGAACTTTCCTTACAAATTGTTATTAACCACCATCATATAATTACTAGCCTGGAATAATTTGTTCTTGATAAAAGCACCCTGATACTTTCTGATCCATGCTTTCCTTAAATGAAAAAAATAATAAAAGCATTATGAACACAAATAATTAAATGTAAAAAATAAAACCCCAAACAGGGATTATATATGAAATTGTGAGTTTTGGCAATTTATAATTGTGGTTTTTTCTGTTGTGTCCTTTTTTTAAATTCCAATTTATCATGGTAGTTCTAGTCCTGCCATGCTTTTAACCATTCCTTTGGAACTTACTTCTTTTAATTTTTTTAATGATTATTTGATTCTCTTACTTATTTTTTTCCTTTTATTTTCACTATTACTACCCCCAATGTTTTCCCCTAACATCCTCCCAAAGAAAAATAAAAACTCTACTTTGTAACAAATAAATATAGTAACACAAAACAAGTTTACTTACTGTTTGTATGTGAAAATGTATGTCTCGTTCTTTATCTCTACTTCATCACCATTATGCTAAGAGGTGGGAAGCATGATTCATCATCAGTGGAGTCCTAACTGGTCATTTTTCTTAAGTTTTTTACAGTTTTTTTTCTTTTCAATCTTGTAGTCATTTATTAAATCATTTCATTGATTCTGGTTTTATTAGTTCTGGTTTATTGGTCACTTCACTCTGTATCAATTCATACAAATCATGGGAAGTTTCTCTGAAACTGTTCCTGCAATTATTTTTAATGACTCAATAAGATTTTTATTACATTCACATATCATGATTTGCTCAGTCATTTCACAATTGATGGTCACTCTCTTAGTTTTTAGTTCTTTGCTACAGCAAAAACTTTCCTTCTGTCTTTGATCTCTTTGGTGGTATATATCTAGTGGTGATATAACCGGGTCAAAGGGTATATGCAGTTTAGTGACTTTGGGAAGATAGTTTCAAATTGTTTTTCAGAATGATTAGAACACTTTACAACTTGATTAATAGTGCAATAGTGTGTCTATTACTTTGCAGTCACTCTAGCAATTGTCATTTTTCTTTTTTGGTCACCTTTGTCAATCTGATGGGTTTGTTAGAACTTCAAATTGGTTTTGATTTGAATTCCTATAATTATAAGTGATATGGTGTGTTTTTTTCATAGTTTTTTATAACTTACTTTTCTTTTTTCAAGACTGCCTATTAAATATTCTTTTATCATTTATCTATTGGGGAATGGCTCTTGTTCTTATATATTTTCTGTATAGGAAATATATTCATTTTCTATATATCTTGGATATTAGACTTTTATCAGAAAAATTCACAACAAAGATTCTCCCCATCCCTTTTAATTGTTTCACTTCTAATTCTAACTACATTGATTTTGTTTGTGAAAAAGTGTTTATTTTATATAATTAAAATTGTCCATTTTATTTTATTTGATAATCTCTAACTCTTGTTTGGTCAAAAATTCTTCTATCATTCATAGTTGTAAAAGGTATTCCCTGTCCTGTTCCTCAAATTTATTTATCTTATAACTTTTTATATCTAATTACTGTGTCAATTTGGAATTTATTTTGATATATGGTAAGAGATGTTGGTCTAAACTTATTTTTGCCAGTCTTCTTTCTAGTTTTCTCAACAGTTTTTATTACATAGTGAGTCCTTACCCCAGTAATTGGCATCTCTGGGTTGACCAAATGTTAAGACACTATGTTTAATTATTTCTGGGTCTTAAGTACCAAGTAAATTGAACTGACTGATTTTTCTTTTTTTAACTAGTACCAAATAGTATTTATGATTACTGCTTTGTAATAGAGTTTCAGATATGGTACTTCTACACCCCCTTCTTTCTACTTTTTTGCATTATGTCTTTTGAGCTTCTTGACTTTTTATTTGAATTTTATTTTTTCTTACTTCTATAAAGTTACCTATTGCTACTTCAATTGGTATGCCACTAAAGATATTGGCCACCAGACAATATCTTTCTCCAATTATTTAGGTCTGTTTCTATTTCTTTTTTTAAACAAATGTTTTATTAACTTCTGTTTTATATCATTCATTTCCGACAGATTTTGGGTTACAATCATTTCCCCCCATTATTCCCCTACCCAGCCTCCCAGAATAGCAGTCCCACAAGATATCACTTCCTCCAATCTGCTCTCTCCCATACCTTCTCCCATACCCCCTTCGACTTTTCCATTAGAGGAAGGTGAATCTTTGTGTCCCAATGCCTGCACATCTTATCTCCCAATTACAAGCAAAAGAGTATTAATAATAGTATTTATATATATTTGAAACATTTAATGTTACGACCTCGAATTTCAGATCCATTTCCTTCCTCCCTTGTCACCCATTCCCTCTGGGGAGATAAGTAATTCAGTATATGTTGTACATGTCTAGCTATGCCAAACATTATCATAGTAGATATATTGTACAAGGCTGCTTATAATTCCCTCCCACTCATCCCACCCCCACCTGGTCCATTCCCTACATGATCCTGTCCCTCTTCTATAGTGGGTACTTCCAACCTCCCCTCCCCCCAAGGATGCCCTCCCATCCATCATCCCTCCTCTCATCCCCCTTCCCCCTATTCTGCTGCAGGTTGAGATATCCCATTTAGTATGTATGTCATTCTCTCCCTGAACCTAATTCAATGAGAATGTGGTTTTGCCTTTTTTGCCTTCCTATTCTCCTCCTCCCTTGCAACCACTTCCCCTTGCTTCTTCTACATGAGATAGTTGACCCTACCCTATCTCTCCCCATCTCCTCTTGCCACTTTCCTCTCTCACCTCATAATTTCATCCCTTGAGTATTCTCCCGTCCCAACAAATTCAACCTATGCCCTCCATCCATATATAACTGTAACCATATACACACACATTCACATATGTATTCATATGACCACACACCCTTCTTCCATTGTTTTCATAGTGAGAAAGATATCATCAGTCACAATTATTGCTTTTCCATATAGGAATGTAAATAGTTCAACTTTGATAATTTCCTTTTGATTTCTTTTCCCTGATTACCTTCTCAAGCATCGCTTCCTTCTTGTGTCTGGATGTCAAATTTTCTATTAAATTCTGGTTTTTTCCTCAAGAATGCTTGAAAGTCCTCTATTCCACTGAATGACCATATTTTCCCCTGAAACAAAATACTCAGTTTTGCTGGGTAGGTGACCCTTGGGTTCATTCCCAGTTCTTTTGCCCTCTGGAATATCATATCCCATGCCCTTCGATCCCTCAGTGTAGAAGCTGCCAGGTCCTGGGCTATTCTGATTGTGTTTCCACAATATTGAAATTGTTTCTTCCTGGCTGCTTGTAGTATTTTCTCCTTGATCTGGGATTCTGGAACCTGGCTATAATATTCCTGGGAGTTTTCTTTTTGGGATCTTTTTCAGGAGGTGATCTGTGGATTCTTTCAACCTCTATTTTGCCCTCTGGATCTAAAACATCAGGGCAATTTTCCTAGAGAATTTCTTGAAGGGTGATTTCTAGGTTCTTTCTTTGATCATGGCTTTCAGGTAGTCCAATAATTTTTAAATTGTCTCTCCTGGATCTATTTTCCAGGTCAGTGGTTTTTCCCATGAGATATTTCACATTGCCTTCTAATCTTTCATTTGTTTGGATCTGCTTAACAGCATCTTGATTTCTCATAAAGTCATTAGCTTCCATTTGCTCCAGTCTAACTCTGAAGGAATGAATCTCCTCAGTGAACTTTTGAGATTCTTTTTCCATCTGGCAAATTCGACTTTTTAAGGCATTCTTCTCCTCATTGCCCTTTTGGGCCTCCTTTGCCATTTGAGTTAGTCTATTTTTTAAGGTGTTGTTTTCCTCAGTCAGGTTGACCCTCATTTCATACTTCTCCTGCATCCTTCTCATTTCTCTTTCCAATTTTTCCTCCACTTCTCTTATTTGATTTTTAAAGTCCTTCTTAAGGTCCTCTATGGCCTGCAACCTGCTCATGTTTTCCCCTGGGGCTTTTGGAGCAGGACTTCTGACCTCACAGTCCTTTTCCCCCTTTATGCCCCCAAAATAGGAGTCTAGGGTTGCATTTTTCTGTTTCCTTTGCCTTGGCATGTTGCCACTTAATTACTTGACTTTTGGGCTTGTTGCCACACTATGGCTTTAAGGCCAGATAGAGGAATTTTCGTCCCAAATGTGGGGGGGGGGGGCAACTTCCATTTCTGGCAAGCTGCATACCCACCCATGACTTCCACCCTAGATCACAATCCAGATCCAGGGAGGTTAAAGCAAGAGAGATTACCCCCCAAGACTGATTGCTGGATCTCCCTAGAGTTTGCAGGCCAGGAGCTGGAGCTGCCTCTGAAAACTACAAAATGGTGTGTCTCCTCAGTGGCTTCTAGCCCCCAGGGGAGGGTGCCGACGAATTCCCCAAATACTGGTCCCAAAGTCCGTAGGACACTAATCTCTTACTTTGTCCTAGGCATGTCTATGTTGATAATTCTGGAGTTGCCACAGTTGGTGGTGTTCTGGGGTCTCTCCAGCTGGCTGCTGGCCCTGCCGCCCTGGGGCTAAAACCTCGGCTCACGGGGACCTGGGCTCTGCTTGGCTCGGCTTGGCTCCCTGAGCTCTGCCCGCTGCACACTGCCAGCTCCCAGAGCGCTTCGCTGGTCCTTCCTGCAGGGCTGCTGGGCTGCCCTCAGCGGAGGTTAGCTTCTCTGTGTCGTTCTGTGGGTGCTGGGGCTCCAGAAGTTGTTCAGAGTCCCCTTCTACATAGTTTGGGGGGAATCTGGGGGCAGAGTGGCTTGGATGAGCTGTTTCTGCTCCACCATCTTGGCTCTGCCCCCTGTTTCTGTTTCTATAAAGAATGTTTTGTGGTTGTGTTCATGGAATTACTATGTATATTTTGGTTGATGAATTACCAGGTATTTTATATATTTTGTGGATATTTTTAAAGGAATTTCTTTTCCCCCTTGTTTCTTGCTATGTTTTGTTGGTAATATACAAAAAGACCAATGACTTTTGTTGGTTTATTTTATATCTTGCTTCTTTGCTAAAAATATAAATTGTTTCAATTAATTTTAGTTGGCTCTATGGTTCTCTAAGTAAGCTATCATGTTATCTAAAAAAAAAGACAGGACTATTTCTTCATTGTCTACCCTAATTCCTTCCATCTCTTTTTCTTGTTTTGTTGTATAGCTAGCATTTTTAAACTATATATTACTTTCAGACCTATTCCTAACTTCCAGACTTCATCAATTATACTTTAGCTATTGTCTCATCTCCTCCCTGAAACATTCAACTGATCCTGTGTCCTACTTATCCAGGAATATCTATCTCTCTGGAAGGTCCACCCCCTTCTCCTTTTGGTGAGTTCCTCCTGGGGCCTCCAAGTCTCAAGACAGATTTCATTCCTTTCCTGACCCTGTTTCTTATTTCTAGATTTCATAATCATGCCACCACACAAGAGTTCAGCCTGCCACAGAGTAGACACTTAATAAATGTTTGTTGATTGACTACACCAGGCATCTTCATCTCTGCACCCCACTCTTTCCCTGAAATCCCTTTTAGATGTTGTCTTCCGTATTTAGAATGTAAGGTCCTTGAGGGCAGGGATTATCTTTCTTTTTTGCTTATATTTGTCTCTCCAGCACTTATCACAGTGCCTGATACATTTATTCTGCTGTTGTTTGGTCGTTTTCAGTCCTGTCCAACTCTCTGTGATCCCATTTGGGATTTTCTTGGCCAAGATACTGTAGTGGTTTGCCATTTCCTTCTACAGTTCATTTTATAGATAAGGGAAGAGTGGCAAACAGGATTAAGAAAATTGCCTAAAATCACCTAGCGTCTAAAGCTGGATTTGAACTCAAGTCTTCCTGACCCTAGGTCCATGGCTCTATCCATTGCACCACCTAACTGCCCACCTAGCACATAGTAACTACTTAATAAGTATTTATTCTTCCTAAATCAAGACATCAAACAATAGTGATGACAATGGACATACTTGCTTTACCTCTCATCTTAATAGAAAAGCCTCTAGCATTTCTCCTTTATAGGTCATGCTAGTTTCTGATTCATTTGCAAGATGTTCACTAACCACCTGCTTAATAATACATGCTAAAATTTTGCCAGGAAACAAATTTAAGCTCATTAGCCTATAGTTTGAGCAATCCACTTTCTCCCTCTTTTTGAAAATGAGGACAACATTTACACATCTTCAGGCCTGGGGCTTTTATTTTATTCAAGTCAAATTAGGATTTTATTACAATTTTTATAACAACACAAAAACAAATCTTAATATTCAATAATATAACATCACATAATATATTTATTGATTAAATCCTTTACAATTTTCATATTTAAAACTTTAAGATAACTATAATGCTATTAACATGCAAGAACAGAATTGCATTTGGAATTATCCAATAATTTTGGCCGTTGCTTGACACCATACCATTTTATTGTCTTTGTAGGCTCTCTCCAAAGGGTATACCCCCATAAGGAAAATTCTACCTTAAAGAATAGCTTGGGGCTCATAGAGGTTGTGATTTGTCCATGGTGACACAGGAAATGTCAGGGGGTTTTATACCAATCAACAAATATTTATTAAGCCCCTACTATGTATCAGGTACTGGGTCAGATAACTATAGGCCTATAATTTCAAAGGTGTAGAAATCTCCCAGTGAGAAATTTCCTCTACCAATCCAAGTTGGTACCTTTTCTGCAATAGCCTTAGAAAATTGCCTAGAATATGAAAAGTTAAATTATTTGCTCAGGATCATAGAGCCTCTATGGATTAAAAATGGAATTTGCACTCAACTCTTTTGACTTCTAGGTCAGTTTTTATACACTGGATAATAACTATGACATAAAATTATGTAGAAGTGTATAAAAGCAGGGTTCTACATAAAATCAAGTTATTATCATTGTGTGAGAGCCTCCTCACAGAGCCTTCTGGATTTCACAAAACAGTAGAGGTGTATTCCCTGTTTTGCCTCCTCAGCTACCCATTCAAAGCTAGCTACATTCTGCATTCTAAGATCAAGAACTAAGGTGTCCAAAGTGGTGTAAACATCAGATGTACTCGTGTGACCAGGCACACTCCAATATTCCAGTTGTTGTTTGCTCATGGTGGGGTAGCCTAGGATCCAGAGAACGTCTGGGCCAGGGATACCTTTCCCAGCATATTGGGCCCCTATGTTACTGGCGTTGTCAACACCATCACTGCAACTTTTCCCCTTTACTTTGTACCTACTTCCCCTCCAAAACTTGAGACCATGTTGTTTAGTAACTGGGCTGGCACCAAGCCTAGGGGCCATCTATCACACAATACAATATAGTACAATACTATACCATATGTGATAAAATGCAATACAGTATGATATAATATGACACCATTTAATAGGATATGATATAATAAAATATGATACAACATAATGCAACACAACACAACACAATACAATACAAAACAAAACAACACTTGTCTTAATCCCTTATTATGTGCCAAGTACTATGCTAAATTCTGGGGACTGGAATAAAAAAGGAAAGACAAGTGTCTCCAAAGGATAGCCTCACAGTCTCTATTGATATCAGAAGGTTGTTGGAGCCCTAGTTTTCAGTGTTCTAGTTCAGGTCTTCAAGCTCTCTGTCCTCCTCCTCATTGTACCTAGAAGACCCCAACTCTTGTCTGGAGATTCCAGCTGACCATAATAGGTTTAGAGAAAAATCAACTAGACATTTTTTTCCCCTCTGACTCCTCTGGGCACTTTGCTTTCCATGATTCAGTTTTTAGGATATGGCCCTGGAACTCTAATTGATTCAAGAAAATAAAGGGGAAAAAGCTAAAATTTTACATTTTAAAAGGATATATCCTGGGCTACCCATTCTTAAATTCCACTAGTGGCTCTTAATGGCAACATGCAGTTAATTTTTTTTTTCTTTTAGCAAAAAAGAAAAGATTGTGAACAGGAAAGCTTCAGTTAAAAGAAGTCACTTACAATTTTATTTTTAAACCATATTTTAAAGTTGTCTCTGGCCTCAGTCTCTGAGGGTCAAGCCTTTGGAATTTTATTCCCTCCCTGAAAGGGTTAGGAAGATCTCTTTCTATTTCTCTGCCTCCCACTGTGTTCTTTGCATTTTAGGGACCCAGTAACTATCACCCTACTTTGATTTAGCCATTCATCATCAGATTAGCTTTTACAAAAGGATATTTATTTCAAAGACACAGCAAGAACCTGTATACAAACATTTACTCCACCACCTAAAGACCTAGGGTAGGTGGTGGGGTGCAAGGAAGGAGGAATTAGATTCACAATTTAGCTTGGTTCCTATGCCATGTTGGTCCCACTGATTTCAAATCCAAAGGGGTCATTTCATTGTAGCCTTTTACTGGTTTGGTATATCAGGACCCTTGTTTCTCAAGATGTTACTGTTGGCTGTGCTGCCAGTATCAAGCCTAGACTCTTGGACTCCCAGATTCCAGTGGCTCACACTCCAGAGCTGGACCATAGGCTCCACAATCTGAACCTGGAAAAGAACTAACAAAAAAGTCAAAAACTCAGGCCTATTTCTTGGGGACCAATGAATGGGGGTGGAGGGAGGAAGAGAAGGAGGCCCTAAGACTCTCCCAACTTACCACATGATTAAGAAGTCACCTCCTCCCTCAGACTTCAATGCTGACAAAGACACAGTCTGTGCTGAATCAGGTTATTTTTATAGATGCCCGTAGTCCCAGTTATATAGCTAGTGGAAAGTTTCCTCCCAATCCCATGATGATAGGCCAACACATAATATTTATGAATGCCCAGTTCTTGCTGGATTTTCCTGGCAACGGTTCCCATTTCAAGTGGTCTAGGTATGTGCCCAATCCCTATTGCAAAAGTAAAGTTTAGTTGTTATTTTTTTATATTTAAGTTAGGTACTTAGTTGATTCAGTTTGATGGGTACAAATAATGCCCTTTATGACTGAGTATTCAAAAAATGTTTGGTTTAAAGAAAATTAATTTTCTAGGGTACATGCTATGCATACCTCTGGGTGCCATACTCTTCCCCTCCCCCCACCCTAGAATCCAAGCTTCAGATATACCCACAGCGTGCCTGGGAAAGGGAACATGAAGGTCAAACTAGCTGGGACAGCTGTCACCCCCCTGATTGCCAGGGTTGACACAGCCGTCTCTCTGGAATCTTTGCCAGCTTGGGTTAGAGCAGATCTGCTTGTAGTAATGATGGCTGTCAGCCTAAATGCCATTCTGACATTTGGAGCAGCATTCTCATCTAATTGTTAGTTGTTTCAGGGTAGGAAGCTTTGTCTTTCTGTTCAAATATCCAGGAACAAACAATAGATTTTTGTCCAGTTCCACTTCTCTTCCTCCCCCTTTCTGGGGATTGGAGAGAAATAAAATGAAAACATCATGGTTAAACCAATCAAACATACAGATCCATTCATATAACAGAGTGGCACTTAAGTGAGATGCTTTCATTATTGGTCTTATTGACAAAAATATTTGTAAGGTACCCTTTCTAGTGATTCTGTATTACCTGCCATACAAAGAGATGCTACGCAACCCTTGAGGTCTGGGAGTTCAGGACCTGAAACAGGTATTTGCTATTGCAGTGAGGGCATAAAGAACCCAGAGACCTGTCAGAGGAAATGTATGCATAAAATAAATAGGAATGTATTAGCAAGGCACTTCACATTTGTACAATGATCTTGACCTTTCAAGGTCCATCTATACATTTGCATTATTTGCATTTGAGATAAAATAGCTTTGTGAGGGCCACGGGATGGGGATTGTTAACATCAGTTGACAAATGCTGAAACTGAGTCCCAGGGATGTTAAAAGATATGTCTGATATCATGTAACTTGTGAGTAGCAAAGTTGGGGCTGGAACTCGCATGTCCTGATGCCCAGTCATTGGAACTTTGATTTCAAGCTGGAAGAGATCTTGGAACCATCTTGTCCAACCAGGTCCCAGAGAAGGGAAGCAACTCATCCAAGTTCACACGGTCACTAAGTGGCAGAGGTAGGATATATAGTCTCTTTAACTCGAAAAGCAGCACTCTTTTTTTTCCCAATGCCATACTCTCGCCTCCTTTCCAAGATATACAACGTTCTTGATAATTGAATAAGCTCTGAACAGACAAAATCGCCACCAGCATATCCTACAAAATTTATTATTTTTTTCACATAGCTGATAAAACTTTAAGGTCAGAGGAATATACTACATTATAAAATGTATCAGTAATATTTAACAGCTCCATATCTCCCAGCTGACTCTCTCCTTGAGTTTTATTCAAGAATGCCTCAGCAATGCAAATGCTGGCCCCACGGCATATACACCAACCAAGTCTTGTTCTCTTCCACTGTGGTAACTTTTTATTATAGGTTGGAGAGATACCAGGGAATTATTGGAGTTAAATGCTTAACAGAGTTGGGACAAAAAAGGAATGTGCCTTTATTCTCTCAATTTTTCAAGGAAGCCTTGAAGTAGGAAGAGGACTTTCAGGATGTTTGACTGAAAGGAAGATAGCTTAGCTAACTCTGGGGAAGTGATAGGGTTTCAGTCAGAAAAAAGGGTATCTTTGAATCTTGCTCCCTAAAATCTGCCATTAGGCAACACTTCCTTCATCTCTCCCCTTTATAGAATTCTGCTATTATTACTTTCTTCTCTGACCAGCTGGTAATGAATTCTGTCCATGCCATTAAGCATTCCTGTCAATGAGTCACCTATCTTAACAAGTTTCTAGTTGCGATACTAGATCAAAATTCATGTATGCATAAATATTTTGGCATCCATCTCTGTCACAAAATACTTCATCTTCCTGGTGACTCATGAATTGCCCTGCCACTTTCCTCTTCTCCTTTCCTTGCCCTAATTTCTGGAGACAGTCATCAGGGTTGTTGGGTGTCCTCTTAACCATCCTTTCTATCAGACACTAATTTTGAAAAATTCGCCAAAGATGACCTAGTTTTCATTTTTCAGTATGCAACTGAATAGATCTAATTCTAATTAGAGTAAATATGCTTTTAAAATTTATTTCAATTTTAACTTATGGAATGAAAAGTATTTCTATAATATAGTATAATAAAAAAAAGATGATTACATATGGGACCACAAATCTATTACATACAACTTGCTACTCCTTTTAAATATATAATAAAGTTATAGTGTAAATTTCTTTTTTTCTTTTTTTTTCTCCCCTACCCCCATAGATGGTTACCATTAGACATAAGTAGGTGTGTATGTATGTATGTATGTATATATGTATAGACACATATGGAAAGTTATTCCATGCATACATATGTATCAGTTCATTCTCTGGATGCAGATAGTCTTTCTTCATGTGTCCTTTATAGTTGATTTAATAAATTAAGTATTCTTAACATCAATGTGTGTGTGTGTGTGTGTGTGTGTGTGTGTGTGTGTGTGTGTGTGTGTGTGATGGACCCCTTTGGCAGTCCATCGAGGCCTATGGACCCCTCTTTAGATTTATGTTTTGAAACAGATAAAGTAAAATGTATAGAATGAGTAAGGAAATCAATTATTTTAAAACACAGTTATCAAAATACTTTACAAAACAATTAGGATCCCAGGTTAAGAAACTCTGCCTAGAAGATACAGGATTTAGAAATAAGATATGTGCATTCATCCATCATGGAGGAATCCCCTATTCCTTTTCTCTTTGCTCTTGAAGAACAAGATCCATTTTCCTCTACCTGAGAATCTCTTCCAGACACATTTAAACACTGTGAAAATGTAATTAAAAGTTAAAGGGGGCACTCTGCACTTCCAAGACACCTTTCATCTAAGGATTTCAAAGGTCCATTCTCTGAGGTGTGCTTGACCTTTTCTCTCCTTGACTCATCATGACCAAGAACTGCATTCTGCTAACCTGGATTGTACTTACTTCAGTTGCTCACCCTTGTATATTTTCTTCTAAAAACAAACATCCTATAGGAACTGGCATGGCCTATCCAAGTAAGAATTCTAGAGTTGCCCAATAGGTACCTGAACTCAGAGAGGTATGGTAGCTTAGGCACTCAGTCAGCATTTCAGAGAAAACAAATTCTATGGCCATCCCTGCTCCCAGAGTTCCTTGTTCACTCTGTGCCTCAGTGTCCTAGCCTCTTACATAGCATTCATTATGGGATTCTTTCTTCCCTAACACCTAAAATGCCTTTGTAAGGATAATAATAAAAACTTTCCTCCTAACATCTCTAGAGCCTTTCTGAGGTTTACAGCAATCACCATAATAGTGTGAAATGGATAATGCAGGTATTCTGATCTCCACTTTCCAGAAGAGAAAAGGATAAACAAAGGGCTTCAAAGGTCTGACAGAAAGGATTAGGGTGAGTCACAATCACCCTCCTATTCTCCTTCCTCCCCTCCTCCCCAGATAAGTTGTTCACCTTCATGACATAAATAGACACATTCTCCTTAAGGCATCATTTGGTAAATGAGCCCATCTCCTCCATCCTGGTGTACAGAGGTAATACACTTTTCTGAGGTAGCAAGAAAAAATCATTTCCCTGTTGGAGACAGAGCCCAGTATGAAGCATGATTTATGTGTAATCTTTTACAACTGTGAGATTCTTCAGCAAATTGAGATCTCCAGCAAATTGTTTACTTGACATTATTACTATGATTATTGTTTATCACATGCACTGCAGCCTAAAGGCACAAGGACAGATAAAGGACGAGGAAGAATTGAGAGTTTGTTTCTAGTACAGGAAAGAGTAAAATGATGTCCCCACCCACACTACAAGTCACTTGGTGCTTTCTGTAAGGTATCATGGAGAAGAAGAGATACCATTTACTCTGGCAGTCACCCTAAAGGAAACTGAGGTCTTGGCAACTAAAACAATAACCCTAAAGAAGGGAGGTAGAAAATGAAGAACTAAACTTGCTCTTTTCTCCCAGTCTTACATGCCAAAGACAGTCCTATTCATCAGAAGGAAACTAGTGAGATGGGTGAGAAAAGAGTCATCCCTAGACCAGAGCTGAGATCAGGGTTATTCTTAGCATGTGTCTGTGGCTTGTATCAAGTCACATAGTGGTGTTTCCTGCCTTGCCTTTGACATTTTTATATAACCTATATGTTGATTGAGAAAAAAAAGCAGCCTAGGTTCAGTTGTTGCAATATCAATAATAGCATGATGGCTTGTGCCCCCATCCAGATAAATCTGAAAACATCTGAATTTTTTTTACTTCCAGGATATTCTGGTCAACTCAACAGATTGTCATCAGGACAACCAGAAAGAATTATGAATATAAACATATTCATTATAAAACAGATCAATGGAACTTGTATCTGGATTCAACAACAAAGAACAAACTCACAACACTGGTATGGAATGATCACATTGATGATAATGACAGTTATACAATGCTTTAAAATTTGCTAAGTATTTTAGATGTGATAATTCATTGGATAATGTGGGTAAGCAACATCACAGTTCTGTGAGATTGGTACTATAGGTGTTATTATAATTACCATTATTTCTATTTTGTAGATGAGGAAATGGAGCCATAGAGGTTTTAAGTGACTTGCCCAAGGTCACACAGATATTAAATGTCAAAGACAATATTTGAACTCAAGTTTTCCTGTTATGTGGATAAAAATAATTCTTTTTCATAAATTATTTTATTGCTTGTTTTAAAGCTTTTTGAATTCCAAATTCTCTATCTTTAGCCTTCTTTTCAAACATTGAGAAGGAAGCAATATGATATCAATTATACTTGTGAAATCATACAAAATGTATTTCCATATTAGTCATATTGCAAAATCAAACAAAAAAGAACAAGAAAAATAAAGTAAAAAAAAGCATGCTTTAATCCACACTCAGAGTTAATCAATTTTCTCTCTGGAAGTGGGTAGTATTTTCATCATGACTCTTTTGAAATTGTATTGTATCATTATCCTGATAAGAGTAGCTAAGTCTTTCACAGTTGATCATTGTTATGATATTGCTGTTACTGTGTATAATGTTCTCCTGTTTCTGCTCACTTCACTTTGCATCAATTCATATGTCTTCCCAGGTTTTTCTGAAACCATCCTATTCATTATGTCTTATTAGTACACTAGTATTTTATCACAATCAAATAACACAACTTGTAATTATTTCCTAACTGATGGTCATTCCTTCAATTTTTAATTCTTTGCCAACACAAAAGTACTGCTATAAATATTTTTTGTACACATTTCCCTTTTCTTTGGTCTCTTTGGTATTACTGGGACAAAGGGTATGCATAGTTTTGTCACCCTTTGGGCATAGTTCCAAACTGTTTTGCAGAATAGTTGGACCAGTTCACAACTCTACCAATAATGCATTAGTGTACCTATTTTTCCACATACCCTCCAGCATTCATTATTTTCTATTTGTGTCATGTTAACCAATCTAATAGAAATGAGTTGGTGCCTCAGAGTTGTTTGTGGGCCTCTTGGCATCTCCTACAAAATCATGGTTAAGTATAGGGGATTATCTTAAAAACCCACAGACCAGAGTGGGTTGATGAGAGTGACTCACCACCATTCATTACTGGCAACTCTATTTTGATCCAGACACTGAGCTAGGCTCCCTAATGTATTCAAAGAAATATAAAACATGGTCTCTGCCCTCACATTGTTTGCTAAACTCAATGTTGTGCCTAAGAAAGCCCTTTATAACCTGGCCCACTCTTATCTTTTCAGTCTTCTTACACCTCACTCCCCATCATATACTCCTTAATCCAGTGACACTGGATTACAGAAGCCCTTCTCGATCCCTCTTAATTCTAATGTCTTCCTTCTGTTAATTATTTCCTATTTATCCTGCATATAGCTGACTTTGTATAGATTTGCTTACATGCTGCCTCCTCCATTAGACTGTTAGCTCCATAAAAGCAGGGACAGTCTTTTGCCTTTCTTTGTATCCCCAGTGTTTAACACAGTGCCCAGTATATAGTAGGCACTTAATAAATGTATATTGACTGATTGACTTCATAATTATCCCAACTAGAAATGATCTTTCCCTTAAACCTTTCATACTACCTTTTTGTATCTGTCCTATGTACTTATCTCTTTTACTTGTATTATACTCATCTGTATATGTCTTAAACCCCATGTCGGGGCCCCCCCCCATTATTGTTGTTCAGTCATTTCAGTTATGGACTTTTCATGATCCCATTTGGGGTTTTCTTGACAAAGATACTGGAGGAGTTTACCATTTCCTTCTCCAGCTCATTTTACAGATAAGGAACTCAGGCAAACTGGGTTAAATGACTTACGCAGAATCACATAGCCAGCCACTCAGTGTCTTCCTGACTTCAGGTGCTGCATTCTGTCCACTGTACCACCTAGCTGCTCTACTAGACCTACTTAGACTTAACCCACCTATTAGACTGCAAATTCTTTGAGGATTGATAATTTTTTACCACTATTTCCCCCAATGCCAGGTACAATGACTTGTCCATAGGACTTAATAAAATTTTGCCAAATTGAATTGAATTGAATACAGACTAAGGAAGCCCATTTCTACAATGTGTGTTATAATTTGCCTATATGCTTTGCAAAATAAAAACAGAGCTTGAAAATTCTTTGTGACATTTCATGTAATTCAGTTATTTTTAAAGTACAGGCAGTAATATGGCCCTACCCACTTCATCAGGCCTTTTTCATGCACTCCTCAAAGTACTCCGTGTCTGGAAGTAATACTAACATATTTGTACATGTTTCATGCTGGCTTTTCTGTCTGTCTGTGGTTTTAATTTTTCCCTCCAAAGTTTGAGGAAAGAATCGAATACTTCATGAGTCAGGCTTGTGTCCTTTAATTGGCATTCCATCCTGCTATTTGCCTGCCTCTTAGGTCAGGGTAAGCAGATACCTGATGGAAATGCCCAAAGAGATCCCTCAAGGAATACATCTGCTTTGGGTCAGTTGGGACACCAAGGGGATCTGGGCCAAATTCCACATCTGCAAATGCCCCTGTCCAGTCCAGATAATATGCATAAAAGAAAGACTTCTTCCTAAATTCTCTGTCCATGGTGCAAAAAGCTTTCTGGAAGGGAGGCTGTGATAGTGAGAAGGACATGTTCTACCAGGTGTTTCATTTCCTTTGTCAGGAAAAGAAATATCTCTTTCTGTAACTCTGTTTTAGGAGTGAGTAGACTCTTTCCTAAGCAGCAGATGTTGGGACAATATGACCTCAGCAGTCTCTATGCCTTCCCCTTTCTATGTTTTTGGAGAAAACTTATATAAGGTAATAAAGTTAAACTCTGTTTGGTAATAAGGTAATATAATATACAAGGTATTATACAACACACATATATGTATGTATATGTATGTCTGTGTGTGGAGGAGGGGAGAAAGAGGGAGAGAGGAGAGAGAGACAGAGAGAGACAGAGAGAGAGAGAGAGACAGAGAGAGAGAGAGAGAGAGAGAGAGAAACTTTGCTGTAGGAATTAATTAGGTTATGCCCCCAGGTACACAGTTGTGGAAATGTAGAGTTTGAAGGGAACTCAGAGACTAACTTATCCAATCCATACCTGAATAAGAATTCCCTTATGGTATTTTATTTTTCCCAATTACACGTAAGGATAGTTTTCAATAGTCACCTTTATAAGATTTTGAGCTCCAAATTTTTTTCTCTCCCTTCCTCCTCTCTCCCATCCCCAAGATGACAAACAATCTGATATAGGCTATACAGGTACAATCATATTTCCACATTAGTCATGTTGTGAAAGAAGAATCAGAACAAAAGGGAAAACCCCTGAGAAAGAAAAAACAAAAACAAAAAAAGAGAGAGAAAAAACAGTATGCTTCAATCTGCATTCAGACTCCATAGTTCTTTCTCTAGATGTGGATAGAATCTTCCATGATGAGTCTGTTGGAATCATCTTAGATCTTACTGCTGAGAAGAGTCGTCTATCATAGTTGGTCATCACAGTGTTGGCTGTTACTGTGTACAATAGTCTCCTGGCAGTGCTCATTTCACCTAGTATCAGGTCATATAAGTCTTTCCAGTTTTTCTGATCATTTCTTATCATCATTTCTTATAGCACAATCATATTCCATTATATTCTTATACCACAGCTTGTTCAGCAATTCCCCAAATGATGGGCATCCCCTCAATTTCCCATTCTTTGTCACCACAAAAAGAGGTGCTATATCTTTTTTGTTTTTTTCCCCTTTTCTATGATCTCTTTGGGCTACACACCTAGACGTAGTATTGCTGGATCAAAGGGTATGCACACTTTTGTAGCCCTTTGGGCCTAGTTCCAAATTGCACTCCAGAATGATTGGATCAATCCAAAACTCCACCAACAGTGCACTTGTCTTTCAATTTTCCCACATCTTCTCTAGCATTTATCATTTTTCTGTTTTGTCATATTAGCCAATCTGAGAGGTGTGAGGTGGTACTTTAGAACTGTTTTAATTTGCATTTCTCCAAAAATGATCTAGAGCTTTTTATCATATGACTATAGATAGCTTTAATTTCTTCATCTGAAAACTGCCTGTTCATAGCCTTTGGACATTTAGCAGTTGGGAAAAGAATTCCTTCTGCCACATATCTAACAAGTAGTCATCCAGACTTTGCTTTAAGATGGAGGATGGGGGCCATTGAAGGAGCAACTCACTAACTCCCAAGGTACTCCACTCTACTTGTGGACAACTATAAATGTCAGGAATTTCTTCCTTATATCATGTCTCAATCTACCTTTAAACAGCTTCCACCCATTGCTCCTAATTATGCCCTCTGTGGTCAAGGAGGGCATATCTAATCTCTCTTACACAACACCCTTCAAATACAGCTATCATACTTCCCTCATCTTCTTTTCTCCAGCTTAGACATCACCACATTCTTCAATGAATCCTTACTGAGGATGATCTCAAGGTCCTTCACCATCCTGGTCAGTCCTTCAATAAGTATTTATTAAACACCTTCTACATGTTAGACTAGCTAAGTGCTAGGGATACCAAAAAAGCAAAAGACCTCAAGCAGAACCCTTGTTGTTATTTGTCTTTTGTTCTCAAAGAGAACCCAAGACTTCATGAGCATGATGTCTTGACTTGGGCATGAATTGGATTCTGGTGAGGCAGAGCTGCACAAAGTTGTCAGCCATGTTCTCTCCTTCAGAGTCATGGGAGTCCAATGGCAAGACAAAGGTCAAGATGACTGGTGATGGCCCAGGGTCAGGCAAAAGACAATCTCTGCCTTCAAGAAACCCACACTTTAATGGGTAAGACAACACATGAACAAATACATACAAATAAGGCACATAAAGGATAAATAGAAAATAAATAACAAATAATAATAAAAAATAAATAAAATAAATGACATAAAAGAATTTGAGAGATAGTTTCAGGGTGATTAATCATATTAGTAATTAAGCCAGCAACAATTATTAAAAATGTCAATGGCACTCTCAAATGCCAAAGACCCCCTCATGGAACCCATTCAATGCTTGTGTGCCCTTGGAAGAGTGGCTGTTCCTGAGGGTAGATTTCAACTCTGATTGGTTAACAAGTAATGAGAGAATAAATATTATAATGAGAGGTGGACTTTGAAGAGTCCTTAGCCAACTGGGGTGCAGCGCGACAGCCTGGGAGTGGCAGGAGGGTCCCTGGCCTATCAATAACAGGCTACAGGAGGAACCCGGAAGGCCAAAAGGACAGTCAGCAAAACAATCATAAGAGTTGACGAGGCAGCTGAGAGACTTCCTGGTTAGGAGACTTCCTGGTCTGCTACACCGGAAACCTCTTAGCCTGATGAGCTGACGTGTCCATGTGGGCAGCGGGTTACCACCCCTCACTCTCGGGGCAGTACGTGATTGGCTCGCAGTGGCGGGGACTGCTGATGTTAAACACCTGGAACTGGAGGTTGGATAAAAAGGAGGCTGCCTGACGGGGCGGGGAAGCAGCTGGCTGAGTTCGCTTGTATGTTCTGATCAGAGAAAGAATAAAGAGAGTTCTCCTTAAACAGAAGGGTGTTCTGCGTGGGTAGTTCTTCTAGAAAGTCTAGAAGTTAGAGACGTCCGAAGACTGGGAAAAGGTAAACATGTTCTTGTAGGTTCGAGAACCTCGGAACCCTAACAGGACTTATTCTAATGAGGATCTGGGGGATGTGATTCTAATTACTCATTTTTGGTCTAAGAGACTCATCTATAACCATGTTACCCTCTAGGGTAATATAGACAAAAGGGAGAATCTACTTCTCCCCAGACCTGTCTGAGTAAAAGATAAGGGGCCAGAATCCATCAATTAACTTAAACTAAAATTTCTTTACCTTTTGAACAGATCTGAGGTTTCCCTTTCATTATTAGTCCTGCACTTCACAGGCTACCTGAATAACCTACAGTAACTGATTTCTGAATGAGGAAATAGAAAAGGGGAAAAACCTTAGTCCTAATTCAATGATTTTTTTTTATCTAACACTATCACTAATCACACTAGAATTGAGGGATTTGGAAGAACTTCCTGTAGAAAATGAGATGATAGCTGGAACTTGAAGAAAGCTAGGGAAGCCAAGAGGTAGAGATGAGGAGGGAGAGCATTTGGGGTTTGGAGAGCCAGAGAAAATGCTCAGGGCTGAGAGTCTTGTTTGTGGAACAGCCACAAGGTCAGTGTTCCTGGATTGAAGGGCACTGGAAAGGTAGGAGGGGGCTAGGTTATGAAGGACTTTGAATGTCAAACAGAGCATTTTGTATGTGATCTTAGAGGCAATTAGGAGCCCTTAGAGTTTATTAAGAAGTGGTGGGTGGAAGGGGGCCAAGTGTGACAAGATTAGAGTTGCACCTTTGGAAAATCACTTTAGTGGCCGACTCAGAGGATGGATTGGAATGACAAGAGACAAGTAGATCCACAATAGGTGATTACACTAATCCAAGCATGAGGTTGAGGGCCTGCACCAGGCTGGTGGCAGCATCAGAGGAGAGATGGGGAATTTTCAAGAGATGGTGAAAAAGTGAAATTAACAGGCCATGGAAACAAATTGGATATCGGGGATGAAGAGCTAAACAGGACACCTAGGGTCCAAGCCTGGGAGCCTGGGAGGATGCTGGGGCACTCAACAGTAATGGGGAAGTTTGTAGAGGGTAGGATTTAGGGGGAAAGATAATGAGTTCCATTTAGGACATGTTGAGTTGAAGATATCTATTGAAAATCCTGTTCAAGACATCTGAAAAGGAGTAGAAATTGTTCTACCTCCTCTGGGTGTTTAAGAGCTTATCCATGTCCTTGCTAAAATGGGGCAGGCAGAACTAAAGACAATATTCTGACACTCCAGATGGGATCTGACACAAAGATCTTCCCTTTCTCTTTCTGTCTTCCTCCTCTCTATCTCTGTTTCTCTCTGTCTCTGTCTCTCTGTCTCTCTCTGTCTCTGTCTCTGTCTCTCTGTCTCTTTCTCTGTCTCTCTGTCTCTTTCTCTGTCTCTCTGTCTCTCTCTGTGTCTCTGTCTCTCTGTGTCTCTCTCTGTCTCTCTGTCTGTCTCTCTCTCCTCTCTCTCTTCTCTCTCTCTCTCTCTCTCTCTCTCTCTCTCTCTCTCTCTCTCTCTCTCTCTCTCTCTCTCTCTCTCTCTCTCCCTTTCTTCCTCTGACATCTTACATCTCTGATAATACCATAACACAGCATAGCTCTGATACCAGGATTCTATAGAAGATTCTCATGTGTTATGAAAGAAGGGATGGTATTTCCATGTGCGTGTGCCAAGAAAATTAACTCAGGTCAGGGTGTCTTAATCAGGTTTAGGTAAAATTTTTCAGATATTGGGCTTTCTTTGGTTATATAGTGGAAAAAGCAATGAGTCTGGAGTCACAAAGACCTGAGTTCAAATCCAGCCTCAGGCACTTACTAGTTGTGTGACTCTGGGCAAGTCATTTAACCTCTCTCAGTCTCTTTCCTCCTCTAGAAAATGAGCATTATAATAGTAGCACCTACCTTTCAGGGTGGTTATGAGGCTCAAATAAGATATTTGTGTAGTGCCTCAGGGGCAGCTAGGTCATGCAGTGGATAGAGCATTGGACTTGGGAATCAGGAAGACTCATCTTCAAATCTGGCCTCAGACACTGATTTTTTTTACTAGCTATGTGACCCTGGGCAAGCCACTTCCACCTGTTCGCCTCAGTTTCCTCATCTGTAAAATGAACTGGAGAGAGAAATGGTAAACCACTCCAGTATCTTTGCCCAGAAAACCCAAAATGGGTCTGAAGAGTCAGACATAACTAAAACAACTGAACAACAACACATCACAGGGTTTCTGTAATCATTTGGGTGCTACTTATTTTATTATCTATAGAGTTCAATTGGATATATTAATAATGTTAATAATCACTATTCATATAGTCAGTTTGTAAAGGATTTTAAATGCAATAGCTCATTTGAGCCTCACAAAAACCTCAAGGAGTATTATTAGATCAATTTTACAGATGAAGAAATTTGGGCTCTGAAAAGTTATGTGACATACCCATTATCACCCCGCTAGCAAGTAGCTGAGGAGGAATTTGAACTCAGACTTTCCTGACTCCAAGTACAGCACTCTAGAAACTATCCCCCAATATCATAACTTCTTCATGCTGTTAGGAATTCACTTTTTATAGGGTGATGTAATTAGATGTTCTATGAACCACTGACCTTGCTTGGTGAAATTACTTATCTTTGTAACCTTTACCCACATAATCAAGTTTAATAAAAATCTACTAAAATGATAGAATACATAGCCATTTGAGCATTTTTCCTGTTCATTATTTGTTTTACAGTGGAATCTATCCTTCATTTTGCAGAAAACATTCATTCTTCAGGTAAAGGTTAGACAAGATGACCTCAGAAAGCCATTTTAATATTTAAGATTCTAAACTGTTATTTGGTCAGGAGTGCTTTGTGTCTATATAAGCCTTTCCCTACTAAAAGTCTCAATTTAATTTTTAGATGTGTCAAAAAAAAACCTCCCCAAGGCAAAAAAAGTGATCTAAGTATTTGGTTAGCTCCAAAGATTCCCCCCTTGCTTTTTTTTTTTTAATTTCTCTCCCTTTTCCACAACTTTCTCCCCAACCCCAAGCCAACATGACCTGAATCAACAGTTTCATTTCTCCTACAACACATCAAATTTGAACAAAAAAAAAAAACGATGATCATCTGTTTGTGGTCAGGTTTTTCATGACTGTATATGCTTGACTATAATGGATTGTCAAAACGTCTCTTAAAACCACAAGAGCACCTGTTAACCTCTAAAGTTGTTTGGCTTGGCTCCCGGTACTCTTTTCACTGCAAGATGCTGGGCTGTTTTTCAACAGGAACAATCCCGTGCTTTTACTGGCCTCAAAAGACCTGACTGCATGACTACAGAATCAAAAGAGCAGAGGTTCAGAATTATGAGGGATCTTAGAGGTTATCCAATTCTCCATCCATCCCCATTCCTATCCCTAAGATCATATAATTGAACCTGGAGGTAATAGGGAACTACTGGAGTTTATTGAATGAGGGTAAAGAGTAGCAGAATATGATCAGACTTGCATTTCATGAAGATCAGTTTGACAGCTGAGTGGAGAATGAATGGGAGTGGGGTTGGTTTCTAAGGTTGCCCCAGGTTTCTCCCCATTTCATGTTGCAATAGTCAAGGCAAGAAGCAATGATGGCCTGTAGGGGGGGGGGGGGGGAATGTCAGAGGAGAAAGGGGTGTTTATAAAGAAATGTTATGAAACTAGAAACTATAGGACTTGATTACTGATGGGATATAGGGGATAAAAGAGAGTGAGGATGTCTAGATTGTGAGCCTGGGTGACTGGGAAGATGGCAGTAACCTTGGCAGTAATAGGGAATTGGGAAGAAAGAAGAATTTGGAGGTAAAATAACTTCAGTTTTGGACATATTGAGTTTAAGATGAATATAGGATATTCACTCAAGATATCTAATAGGCAATTGGAGACATGAGACTGAAGGTTAAGAGAGAGGTTGGGGCTTGCAAGGGAAGTAGATCTGAGAGTCATTTGCCTAGAGATGATATTTGAAACCATGTAAGCTGATGAGAACATTGAATTAATTAACTTAAAAGGAGAAGAAAAGAGGGCCCAGAACAGAGCACTGAAGGACATGTCTACTGTTTCTGGGTGTGATATGGAGACATTGGAGGAGTGATCAGATAGGTAGAAGGAGAACCAGGAGAAAGCAGTATCATAGAAATCTAGAGAGAAAGAGAATAGGGTGACTGACAGTGTAAAAGCCTGCAGAAAGGTAAAAAAAAAAGATGAGGACTGAGAAAAGAGCAGTAGATTTGGTAAGTAAGAGATTATTGCTAACTTTGGAGAGAGTAATTTGAATAATGAGGCTGGAAGTCAGACTGAAAGAGGAGAATGAGAATAAAGGCTATGGAGGTACTTCTTGGAGATGGCCTCAAAAAGTTTAGGCACAAAAGGGAGGAGAGATACAGGACACTAGCTAGTGGAAGTGGATGGGAAAGTGAGGCGTTTTTGAGGCGGGCATGTTTGTAGGCGATAGGGAAGCATCTAGTAGACAGGGAGAGATCGAAGATAAGTGAAAGAGTTAGGATGAAAGAAGGGGCAATCTGCTAGAGAAAATCTGTGAGACACACACTTGTGCATATGAGATACAGGTGAAAGGGGAGATAGTGGCAGAAGGGATCTGAATAACATGAGATGAGGAAGAGGGGAGAACAAAGTTTTCTCTAAAAAACTTCAAGTTTTTTAGCTAAAAGGGTAGAATCAGGAGCAGTTTAAGGGGAAATGAGGTTGGAAAAAAATGCTATGGTGAGTGGTATGGTGAATTACTCAATGAGATATAAAATGATTGCCTTGCCGCAGTGAGAGTCCATTTGAGATTATGTAATATAGTCTTATAATGGATTCGGCCAGCATGGTTTGTAATTTTCTCCAGTTTTATTCAGTGTTGTTCAAATTTGTTCAATTGACAGTGAAGACAATTAACAATTTGGAGTTACAACAGAATAGGATCAGATGAAGGAATTTCAGAGTTTATGAACATGGAACACTTGGGAGTACTGATAAGGTCAAGGCTATGACCTCTCTTTGTTTCTGTGGTGGGATGGAGTAGGTGATAAGAAATTAGTAAATTGAGGAATTGGAAAGTTAGGATATTTGAAGGTTGGAAAACATTAGTAGGGATGGAAAATGGGTTTTGAATAATTGCAACCTGGTGTTTAGAATCACTGGGATGGAGTGTGTATGATAGGACATAAGTATGTTAATCTTTGAGGAGTGAATTGTAGGAGATTATCATTGTCAATGGGTTCATTCTTGGGTTATCAGGTAGCTGTGTGTCGCTGGAAAGCAGAAGGAGAAAGTTCTTCATGCAGAGTGAGGATGAGTAGGTGGCCAAGATGGTGTCTGCCTGGAGCTTGAAGGAAGATAACAGAGAGGATGGATAGCCTACTCAGATGTTGGTAAATGTCACAGGTGGGATTTAAACTCAGGTCTTTTGTCTCTAAACACTTTTCTCCTACTGTATCATATGATCTACATGATTTCAACCTATGTAGAATGACTCTTTGTTTCTAATAAATTCTTCCCTGTTGAATAAAAAAAGTTCATATTCTTTCCATAGCCCTGAACACACAGTAGGTAATTTGTTGGATTAAACCGAATACTTTGTCAATGTAAACTGAAGAGAGACCAAGCAATGAAAAAATGCAAATTTCTAACAATGACTGTTTTACACTCTTCAGAATCATTTGCCTAATAATTTTTCTTGACCTGGAATTATGATAGATAATTCTGTTTAATACTCCAAACTTGATGGAATAGAATGAAAATGTTACTCTTAACATTTTTATGGTATCTTTTATTTGAGAGTGTCAGAGCAAATCAATCACTTTGCCTACATTTATATTGCCTTGATTTCATAAGTAAAGAAACTGCTATGGAGATGTTAAATAAGGGTGGTAAAATACGCCTTATGGAATAAACTCTCCTACCACTTATTTTGTCTTTTGATATACTTGCTTTCACATTCAACAGTTATTGAACAACATTTTGTACAGAGAGAACATAATGGAATGGATAGAGAGTTGGCTTTGAAGTCAGGAAGACGTGAGTTCAATCCAACCTCTGACAATGATGGCCATTGAACTCTCTCACTACATGATTGGCCACATTCTCTCCAAATCCTACATCCCTTAATGCTATTCTTTAAATCTGTCTCACTTAAATGTATTTCAGTCACTTCAAGATATCACCCTCATGATATCATTGGTTCTCTTTGAGAATGAAAGTTGAACAACAATTGATAATAACAAATGATAATATGATAGTAACAAATGATAATATGAAAAGGGTAGTGCAAGGATACCAGGAAAAATTTCATGGCAAAGGTAGCATTTGAGTATCCAGGCAAAAATTTCACTTCTCTAAAGCTACAGAAGTGGGATATGTACAAAGGACAATGGCCCATTTGACTGGAGAATCAATTATATATCGAGGAAGAATTTATTGTATAAATAAGGGGAGAGGAGGGACCAAATTGTGGAAAGTCTTGAATAGAGATTAAGGAATTTCACTTTTTTTCAGTAAGCAATAGAGAGCTATTGCAGAGTTTTGAACAGAGAACTGATGTATTCAAATCTATGTAATAAGGAAGCTTCGTCAGGCAAAAGTATATGAGGATGCATTAAAGCAGGGAGGGAACAGAAGAGGGAAGGTCTATTAGAAAGCTACCATAGTATTCCAAGTGGGAGGCAATGAGGGCTTATACTACTAAAATGATGGCTCTGGGAATAGAGTTGAGGGGATGGATAAAAGTACTTCAGAAATAGAATCAGCATATGGGATATGGGAAATGAGAGAGAGGAGAAAGTAAAAAATAACACCAAGAGATAAAATATGGGAGACCAGTGATACTGCTTACAGGAAGTTAGAAGGATAAGGAATTGGGGGAAAGATATGGGGACCTCGATGTGGGACATGTTGAGTTGGGTTGCTAATTAGACATTCAGATAGTAGTCAAGCAAGGCAATTAGAATTGCAAATCTAGAGTGTGAGGGAGAGATATAAACAAGCATCATCTACCTGCAAGACAAGGACTCTGAAAGATGGTGATGAGGAGGAAGTGCCTTCCAGGCACAGGAAGCAGCTGGTAAAAGTGTAGAGAATAGGGAGGTGGAGGATAGATTTCAAGGAATACCAAGTAGTCCAGTTTGGCTGGAACAACAAAGTTCCTAAAGAGAAGTGATATGAAATAAGGCTGGAAAGATAGTTAGGGGCCAAAATGTGGAGGATTTTAAATGTCAATCTGAGGAATATGTTATTATCCTAGAGGAAATGGAGAACTGCTGAAGGTTTTGGGGTCAAAAAAGTAGCATGGTCAGACCTGTACCTTAGGAAGATTATTTTGATAACTATATTGAGGTTGGATTGCCTGCTTTCTCAGTCTTCTTCATGGTCTCCAGAAACTCACACAAGATCACCACATTAACTCTGAAGGTAACACCTCCTCAGAAGCCCCTGCCCCTGGGGTCCCTCCCTTCCTTTGATTGGAGAAGATGGAGGGTGGACAGAGGAGACTTTCTCCTATATCCCCCATTTGAGGAGGGTGACCAGTATAGCAATCTAATTATTTCTCACCCACTTGCTATACCCCATCATGTTTCTGGAGAGGGCACCACCTCTTCCCTTCTTAGCTTCATTTTATGTGTTAACTTCTCCAATTAGATTGTAAGTTCCTACAAGGACTGCCTTTTTCCTTTCTTTATATCCACAGCACTTAGCACGAAATGCTTTGAGCATAGTAGGCTCTTACTAAATGTTTTTTGATTGATTGATTTTTCCTTTCTTTATATCCTTGGCACAGTGTCTGGTACATTGCAGGAGCTTTATAAATGCTTACTGACCGACTTAGGAATGCTAATTAGTAGACTAGCAAAGTAGTAAATAGTTTATATTCCCAAACTCACACACAGATGTTCCTAGAAATTCCTAAGGACAGTAGAAGGGAGGGGGGAAAGCCCTCATAGACCATGTTAGAATTGTGCTTTTCATCCCCTACTCCCCCAAAAGAATCATTGAACCTAAGTTCACAAGAGATAATCCCTTCATTATTAAATTAGCGTAGTACAGTGAAAAAAGCATTAGGCATGTTCTCCCTGGCAGCTTTCAAGTAAGGACAAAGAAATTATATAAGCCTTCTCGTGGATAGAAATGTAGGAGGTGATACTTATTGAGGTCTTCTCTCTCCACCAAGGCTGCCATGTGGCCATGAAGGCATGGCACTGCTGAATCATCTCTGTGCTCCTTTTTTGATCTTGGGTGAATAAGCATAGGAGATACCAATCAAATGAGTTTTGAAAGTTCAGCAAAATCTTCAGAAGTCTCCCCAGCAACCAGAGCAGGTAATTGCTGCAGGAATGCACAGCAAGAAGACAGACTTGAGGAGCAAGCTTTTGAAGCCAATTCAGTTGTTAACCAACCCAGCATTTGAGCCCAGTGAGGAGCCAGTATAGCCACCAAGTAACTTGATTGACCAGCTCATTAGTGGAACAATCTTGCAGCCAAGACAACTTGCCTTTCACACAAGGGAGTAACTTATCCACCAGTTAAACCACACCTGAAAGTAACTTGTTGGGAGGAATATTCTTTAGCAATTACTTTAAATTTGAGTCTGATCTCCTAGGAGCAAAAATGGTGGTAGAAGGAAATATGTTCTTGGTTTCAGAGATTTGTCTGCTTTGGGTCTTGTGATCCCTTTGTAAAAGTTGTTTGTTTTAATAGCACTTAAGATTTAGGGTCAGAGGAATTAAGGTTAAATCCTGGTTCTACCACTTGCCACCTCTGTGACTTTAGGTAAAGCATTAAACCTCTATGAATGTCATTTTCACCATCTATAAAATGAAGAGTTTGAACTAGATAGACTTTGAGGTCTCTTTTAACTATGAAAGGTCCTGAAGTGTGACTACTGATATACCTTAGACCTGGATTTACCTATTTAAAAGCTAGAAGTCCCTCCATAGAAATGAAAATTTTATAGTACAGAGAATGAAAGCAATCTTGCTCCCTGGTTCCTATTTTCTAATTGCTTTATCAAATCTTCTCCTTGAATATTACTGACTTGGCATCTGGAAACTTAATGAGGTTTGAAAGCCCCATGTTTTAATAAAGGTAGTCTACATAATTTTGTGTTTTTCAGGCATTTTTCAGTTATGTCCAATTTTTCATGACCCTGTTTGAGGTTTTCTTGGCAAAGATACTAGAGAGGTTTGCCATTTCCTTCTCCAGTTCATTTTACAGATGAGGAAACTGAGGCAAACAGGATTAAGTGATTAATATTGGACCTAAAAGAGAGGAACATTTGGAGAAGAAAGGAGATAAACCAGTGACAGAAGTTGGGAGAGCTGGCCAGCCAGCATCATTTAGTGATTAGAAAGACTTGGAGTCAGAAGACCTTGGTCTGAATCCCAGCTCTGCTAATTACCTTGAGCAACTCACTTAACCTCTCTTTGGGTCTCAATTTGTTGCTTACCTGAAAATGGATGGTCTCTAAGCTTTTGTGAGTCATGCAATTACTTGAGTTAATGTTTTGGGTAATTATTCAATATTTCCAAAGAGTTTGAAAGATGGAAAAATACTCCATGAGCACTCAGTAGTAAGTGCGGTTGTACTATTAGAGTTCCTAACAACAAACAAAGCTTTTATTTTCATAATTTATAGTAAGTGCAGCTAATATTAGGCACAACAAATACACTTTTTTTCCCTGACAGAAGAGAAAAATCCTCAGGCAACAATTCCCCAATGTGGGTATTTTTAAAGCTTCAAGGCTCTCTAAAGGAAGAAGTTGTACCTACTTACTCCCATATCTTGTGTTTGCTGTTGCTGTTTAAAAGTTATTTTCAACTCTTAAGAGAGTCTTTTGTAGCTTTGGTAAACTCATCCCTCTTGCTGAAATATGGGCCTAATTAACCTATGGAGATTTCCAACATCTCCTGGACTGGTTGTTTTGAATTAACCAACATTAAAATCCTTCTGGTTAGGCTGCACATCATTTAGAAGTAAGAGCATGTTAAAGCACTAGGGACGTTTAGGCTAAGGAAGAAAAGACTGAAGCAGGACATGATAGTTAAGTATCTGAAGGCTTTTTGTGGTGGAAGAAGGAAGCCTCAGATTAGTAGACTGTGATCCAGTGCTTTGAAGTGTCCTCTGTCCAGCATCTTTCCAGGGTCCTACAGTGAGTTAATAGCAGAGCCAGGATTCAAACCTTAGTCTCCTGATTTAGTCTAATGGTCCTCCCATTTTTTTTAGACTACCTCCTCCATCTCTTAGATCAAGGTTAAAAAGCTCCCTCTGCTCAGACAGACTTCACTCTGATAAGAACATTCTTAACTCTTACTTTACTCATTGCTGAGTAAGTGATCTGTTGCTTGCCAAGTTAAATGTTCATGTGCTTAATACTTTCTGACCTGGTCCCTGAAGGGGTGTGCATTATAAGCACTAGATAGGATGGTCAGCTGATCATACTTCAAAGGGAGGAAGTCTGCAATCATAGTACCCATCTAGAAGCAAAAATGGACTTTCCAAATCAGAGTCAACTTTGAGTAGGACCTACCCCCTGCAAATGACTTCAATTTCAGGGTTTAGGGCTAGAAAGCACTTTCAAGACCATCTCAGTCAGCCATTTTTTTTCAGTCATGTCCAACTTTTCATGACTCCATTTAAGGTTTTCTTGGCAAAGATACTGGAGTGGTTCCTCATTTCCTTCTCCAGCTTATTTTTACAGATGAGGAAACTGAGGCACACAGGGTGAAGTGACTTGCCCATTTTCACAAAGTTTCTAAGTGTCTGAGGCCAGATTTGAACTCAGGGAGATGAGTCTTCCTGACCCAAGACCTGGCACTCTGTCTCCTGAGCCACCTTCAAGCCAGCCTTCAAGACTATCTAGGGCAGCCAATCTTAATTTATAGATAAAGTTGTCTGAGTTAAGTATCGGGATTGGGATTCAAATCCAGGGTTTCTGACCTCAAGCTCTGTACTGTTCCCTCTGGTTTATTCCCTCTTTCTTGAGCATATGCCCCTTCTTTCCTTAATCTTTTTTTGGGGCACCCACATTCTTTTCCTGTCTTTCTAGTCTTGGTTCTTCACTTCTTTACTCCCCTCCATGTGCATTTTTTTTTTTTTTGCTTTTAGGAAGGGCAGTTGGGGTTAAATGACTTGCCTAAGGTCACACGGCTAGTAAGTATTAAGTGTCTAAGGCCGGATCTGAACTCAGTCCTCCTGACTCCAGGGCCAGTGCTCTATTCACTGTGCCACCTAGCTGCCCCATCCATGGGCATTTTGATCCAGTAATTCTGGCTTTCTTTCTACTCCCCCCCAAAAGACTTGCCATCATTGGCCATTCCCATGCCTAGAATGCTCTCCCTCCTCACCCCTGCTTGCTAGCTTCCCTGGCTTCCTTTAAGATTCAGCTCAAATTCCACCTTCTGCAAGATGGAAGGGAAGGGAATAAACACCTACATAGCATCTACTATATGCCAGGCACTGTGCCCAATGCCTTCTTTTCATTTGAACCTCACAAAAACTCTGGGAGGTAGGTGCTATTATTACCCCCATTTCACAGTTGAGAAAACTGAGGTAGAAAGAGGTCAAGGGATCTGCCCAGGGTCATATAGCTAGTAAGTGTATGAAGCCAGATTTGGACTCAGGTCTTCTGAAGATAAGGAATAAAAATACCTTATACTTACTGGCTTGAAATTCTGCAAGTGATCTTTGCTGAACTTCTTTCTGAGCAAGACTCTCACTGATTGCATTTAAAATAGAAAAATTATCCTGCAGACAAATAAAAGCACAGAAAAATGTACATTAAAATCAATTTGTAGTCTGTGGGCAATGATTTTTCAATGCTTGAAAGCAATATGTCAACAGAATATTTATAAATTTTACAAAATATAGTTCATATTGTTTTAATTGGTGGCAAAAGTCCTATTTAAATGCCTCCTTGTAGCATGACTATGACCCTTAGTTCTGAAGGCCTGTCAGCAGAGCACAAATAGATTCTACTGAGCTAGAAAAGACTTCAAATATGAACTGTATCAGCTTTCTAAAGACAGGTCTAGCTGGGTGGCACAGGAGATAGAATGTTGGGAAGATGGAGTATTGAACTTGGGGTTAAGAAGATGCAAGTTCAAATTTTACCTGAGACACTATCTAGTTATGTAACCCAGGGCAAGCCTCTCTCAGACTCAATTCTCTTATCTGTGTAACAGAGATAGAAATAACACCACTGGGCTTGAAGTCAGGAAGATTCATCTTCCTGAGTTCAATTCTGGCCCCAGATACTTACTAGCTATGTGACCCTGGGCAAGTCACATACCCCTGCTTGCTTCAGTTTCCTCATTGGTCAAATGAGTTGAAGATGGAAACGGTAGTCCAGCATCTTTGTCAAGAAAACTTTAAATGGGGTTACAAAGAGTTGGACACGATTGAAAAAACCTGAACAATAACAACAAAATTACAGATAACAATAGCACCTCCCTCATAGGATTGTTGTGAAGATGAAATGACATGTAACTTGCTTTATAAACTTTAAAGCAGCTATCCACATGCTAGTTATTCCTGCTAATAAGCACAGAAAAGCTTATCACCGGTAGGATGGTCACTAGGTGATTAATTCTTCTACCATGGTAACACACAAAACAAATTTAAAAATTTAAAACAGTCCTCCCTTCTGCAGGGATGGCAGCAGAACAAGAGAAGGAGCAGAAGACCTTAAAAGTGCACAATTTTTAGACAGTACACAAATTTTATCTTAGCTGGGAGTGTTTCATGTGTGAGTTCCTTGTCTAGTGGCTATGTAGTCATACCATGACAGGCACAAAATCGTATCCATCTCAACATTATTATTACAAATGCTGCCAGAAGATAAAAAAGCTACAGCTAAGTGGAAAGTTGGCTCCCAGGTTCTTCTTGAAGACATAAATAAAGAAGCTAGAGAAGATATTTTCATCACGCATTCAAAGGCAACAGGAGACAACCTTTCATGAGACACTCAGTTATCTCACTAATGTTCAGTGAATCTGAAACAAAAATAGGTATGAGGGAGGAGAGCAAAATGTAGGTTAAAAGGGAAAGCTGATGACCAAGAAATGAAAGAGGCAAAAGGCTCATGGATAGACAGAGCATTTGCACTTATGTATCACGGATGCTTTCTTCAAAAAGATATTTGAGAACTGCCAGAAATGATGAGCACTAAACAATACCCCAAATCAAATAGACTATATTTTAATGACAGGAAATGACTAGTTACCAATATATGAATCATTTCAAAATCAGCAATCTGCATGCAATCAACTTGCCAGACAGAGATCAAAATCAGTGATAAATTAGGGAAGGAAGGAAAGGAGAGAGAGAGAGAGAGAGAGAAGAGACACTAAGTATACAATTAAAACAGCTCCAGTCTGACTTATTTAAACAAACTATTGGCACTAGAAGATGGGAAATAAATGAAAGAACAAACTATCACCATATTCTAAGGAAGTTTTATTGATATGAAATAATTGCCACAATGTGGGGGTTAAATGAACCCAGAAATTGCTTGAGTTAGCAAATATATGATTTCTTTCCTTAACAAAGAGATAAGAAAGTCAAGGACAGCACTTGTTTAGAACACGAACCCATTTGCAAAGTCTCATAGGGAAGCATAACAAGAGATTGTACAGTAAGTCCAGTCATTATGAGCCTTAAGAACACAAAATAGCCCCAAGGAGCTCCACATACACTTGAATGCTAGCTGGGTACATTACAACAGATAATTCAGGCAAGTGAGCTTCACTTCAACCAAATCAGGGTTGTCCTCAATGCCTATTTTTGTTAACTATTTTATTGCTGCTATGCATGGCTAAGTAAATCTTTTGTTAACTGTTGAAGAACCTATAAGTGTTTCATTTAATTCTTATGTCAAGCATAAGCTACCCAGGAAATGATCTGAGTCAGGCCCAGTGCAAAATAAGGTTACACAGTTCTGAGGGCATTAAAGGACAAGTTCTCAAGAGATCTAAAGGAGAGGTGCATAGCAAACAACGAGGGGGAAAATGCAAGGATATTATAACTGCAAAGGTATTCCACTGAAGTAAAACCTTTCCCTAAAACATCTTTTTCTGTTTTAGATAAGGTAAGAACCAGTCCTTCAAAATGTCACAGTATTGACCTGTATGCCTAACTATCTACATGGGAAAAATCAAGTGGATGGAAAATGTCTATTGTCCAGGCCACAATATGAAGTTGAATGCATGGCTCATAGAATTTGTCCTTTGGTATATATGTATATAAATAGCATATATATACATATATACTAAATGGTTATAAGGTATGTATATATAAACATGTGTATAATCTATAGCTATCTAGAGGGAAAGGGAATATGTATTTCTATAGCACCTGCTATATGCCAGGCACTGTGCTAAGAACTTTATAAATATTATCTCATTTGACCCTCACAACAATCCTGAGAGATAGATTCCATTATTATCCCCATTTACAGTTGAGGAAACTGAGTTTAAGTGATTTGCCTAGGGCCACACAGTTTATAAGCATCTGAAGCTGTATTTGAATTTAGGTCTTTCTGACTCTAGCCATAGAACTGTATCCAATGTACCAGCTATCTGGCTCTAAGCCAGACACTGCAGATGGACAATGAACTGGACTCAAAATTCAAGAGCAGAAGAATTGGCTAGGTTGTATTTGGAACACTGTATAGTGATGCATAGTGAATTAGTGACCCTAAGCTTCTTCCTAAATATTTTTTTAAATTGTTCCTTTTTTAACATCAATATTATTACAGTGATTTCATATGTTTAGAAAGAATGTAATACCATAATATCTGAGGAAGCAACATCACAGGCTGACCTCCAATGAAATGGAGAAGAACATGGTGCACATGAACAGATTATAGAATTTTATTGAAGATGAATTCCTTCAAAGCAGCATTGACGAGAAAATCAAAGAGATTTATGAGGAGAAAAGCAGATGAAGTCAAGTAGCAAAAGCAAAGAATAACAAATGGGAAGTCTTTGTGCTGTGTTGGTAATCAAATAATGTTAAGAGAACCAGAAGAGGGTCTTAACCCTTTGGGTGAAACCTAACATGAATAAAAGTTGCTCAAGATGTAAAGGTATTTATTGGGTTGTGAATGACAGCATTGAAAGGAGTGTCCACATCACTGTGATCATAGTTCCATTGAAGCATTTTGTCAATCACTATTCTTCTGTTTGACACTAGGTAGGTTTCTTCCTGCCTCTTTTTTATTGGCATCAGGTTTATTGAAAAAAGCCATAGATGGGGGCAGCTAGGTGGCGCCGTGAGTAGAGTGTTGGCCCTGGAGTCAGAAGGACCTGGGTTCAGATCCAACCTCAGACACTTAATGCACACACAAACAAAAACCTAGCCATGTGACCTTGGGCTAGTTACTTAACCCCAATTGCCCTCCAAAAGGAAAAAAAAATAAAGACTGGAATTGAAAGAGAGATCTGGGTGCTGGTCTTCCCTCAGCCATTAATGAGCTGTCTGACATTAAGCAAGACTATTCTATTGTCTGAGGCATCCCGATTTCCCCATCTCTAAGACATGGGAGTTGAAACAATCAAACGCTAAGTTCCCTTCCAGTTCTGAATCCCATGATTCTCTGACTAGATAATTTCAAGGACCCCCAGTTTTCAAAAATCTGTGATTCCATTGTTAGAGGTTGTTCCAATCTATCTCATATCTGAATAAACTTCCCAGTTTAATTTGGAGATTCAATATTTCCACCACTCTTTCATTTATGACTATATGTAAATATATGTGTATGTGCATGTATACACATACACATATACATATATACATTGTGTGTGTATATATACAGATGCATGTTTTTAATAACTTTTATTTGTGGGTCTTTTTTTCTTTTAATCAAGCACATTTGATTTTAGTGATTAGGGATACTTTTAAAAAGATTGAATGCAAAGAATAAAAAATGTTACAAGAATGGTGTGTTTTTAGATTACAATCGTTTCCAGAATAATTAAGTAAAACTAATAATAGAGTGATCACGTCTGAAAGTGCATGTAACATACCACATCTGTAGCATCATCCCCCTAGGAAAAAATATTATATATAGCAGAAATCTATTTTCTTTCCCTCTCAGTACTCCTACCCCATTGGGAATAAAAAGGAGAAAAGCAAAACAAATTTCTTGTAACAAATATATGTAATCAAGTAAAACAGATTTCCTCATTAGCTATATGTAAAAATATTTATGTTCATTCTGCATCATAACTTCATCGCCTCTCTGTAAGGAGGTGGGTGGCATGTTTCATCATCAGTCCTCTGGAATCATGAATGGTCACTGTATTTATCACAGTTCTCAAGATTCAAAATTGCTTATCTTTACAGCGCTGTTACTATATAAATGGTCCTGGTTCTGCCCTCTTTATTTTTCATTTGTTTATAAAAGTCTGCAAAATTGTTCATTTGATAATATTGATTTTATAGCATAGATTGTCCTGGTCTTGCTTGCTTCACTATGCTGTATCAGTAAGAAACGTGATAAATACTTCTGTACATAAAGAACTCTTTCTTTGATCTCTTGGGGTATAGATTTAGCAGAAATATAGCTGGGTCAAAGGTCATGTACACTATTTAATAACTTTCCATATGTAATTCCAAATGGCTTTCCAGAATGGTTGCACCCATTCACAAGTCCACCAGTGACGCTTCAATGTGCCTATGCTCCCACTACCCCTCCAGAATTTATCATTGCTCTTTTTTTGTCATCTTTGCCACTCCAGTGGGCATGAAGTAGAATCTCAGAATTGCTTCAATTAGTATTTCTTTAATTACTAGGTACATGGGAGTATCATTGGGCAGCTGGTGGCATAGTGGATAGAGTACTGGGCCTGGAGTCAAGAATATCTGAGTTCAAATCTGGCCTCAAACACTAACTAGCTGTGTGACCCTGGGCAAGTCACTGAACCCTCAGTTTCCTCATCTATAAAATGAGCTGGAGAAGGAAATGGCAAACCACTACAGTACTTTTGCCAAGAAAACCCCATATGGTATTACAAAGAGTCAGACACAACTGAAGTGATTGAACAACAGTGAGATAATTGTAAGAGATAAAATGTATAATTTTGTTTACATAGAATTTGAAAGTTTTCACATACAGAGATGCAATAAAATTAAGATTCAAAGGGAAACAATTCATTGAGGAAAAGATATTCACAGTTAAATAAAGTTCTCATTTTCAAGATATAAAAGGAATTACATCTGTAAGAAAAAAAAAATATCTATTCCTCAATGGATAAACAGTCTAAGGGTATGAGTAGACAGTTCTCAAAGAAAGAAACCCAGGCTACCTATAGCCATATGAATGACTTTGCACTGCCCTCTGCGGTGTTGGATCATTTCATTTGTTACTGCACCGATGACAATCGTTCTGTATTCAGCTGATGTTCTCTCCATTTCCCCCTCACCCTCCAAGCCTTCCATGCAGTTCAGGACAGGGGATTCTTGTTCAAATATGGGTTGAACTAGACAACCTGCCTGGGGTCCCTTCTGACTCTGAGATTCTGTGAACATTTAAAAAATTAAATTCCTTGACATTATGAAAAAGTAACTGAGCTTCCACCCAAGCCTGAAGCATTTTGCTTGCCACTGTGAATGTAAAATGCATGACATCTAACTGATTACCTTTGTAAAGGGCAGGATTTGTGGCTGGAACACTTTTTAAAAGAGACCTGTGGTTCCAGGGATTTACAGGGGACATGTAGAGAGGGCTACCTTCACCTATGAGAGTAACCAGGGAAGTAGTTTTTGTTTTGAGCGCCATCACTACCATAGCTAACATTTATATGGCACCTACTATGTGTCAGACACATAATATTTTGCAAATATTATCTCATTTGATCTTCCCTGGGAGTCAAATACTATTATTATCTCTGTTTTGCAGATGAGGAAACTGAGGCATACAGGTAAAGTGACTTGCCCATGGTCACATAACTAATAAGAGTCTGAGGCCAGATTTGAACTCATATCTCTCTACTCCAGGCCCAGTGTTCTGTCCACTGCATCACTTAGCTGCCCCCAATTATATCCCTAAACTAACTATATTTGAGGGGGCAGATAGATGAGATTCTAGTCTAGTACCTCTATCAAAGACTGGAGGAAAGAGTGCTCAGGTTTGGCAGGTCTGCTTGAACCTTCCTCTTCCCACCCCACCAGCTAGCATGTTGGTAGTGGTGCCAGCCCTGGCCCAGCTTCTCTCTGCAGAGGTCCACCAGGCTTCATACAGTATCTATCTATACCACCCACATTTATATAATCTGAATGAGCAGATGTATAGTTTTCATTGCTGAGTCGTTTTTCGGATGTGTCTGGCTCTTCACGACCCCTTTTAAGGTTTTCATGGCAAAGATATTAGAGTGGTTTGCATTTTCTTCTACAGCTCATTTTATAGATGAAGCAAACAGGGTTAAGTGACTTGCCCAGGGTCACACAGCTAGTAAGTGTCTGCGGCCAGATTTGAACTCTGGTCCTCCCAACTCCAGGGCGGGCACTCTATCCATAGCACCAAGTAGCTGCCCTAATACATGCATACATACATACATACATACATGCATGCATACATATATACACACACGTGTAAATGTGTATGTGTGGACATATCTATGTAGACACATATGTAATATATATACATACACAAATATATACTATCTATCTTACATGGATCCACTATCTTACAAAAAAATTAGAATATCTAACAAAATTTTTCAGCAAACAGAACTAAATTCAAAATAATTCACACTTCTTTTTAAGAAGGATTCAGAAGTCACTTCTTATTTATTTTTAATCTTGTCCACCAAATATTTGTTAATTTATTAAATGCCTACTTGTGCTAAAAAGACAAACCAATGATGAATGTGAATTAGTCCCTAATCCCAAAGATCTGACCTTCTTCTGGTGCATTTGACATGTAACCTGATAAATATAGAGGATCATAGATGGATGGTAGCTTAGAGGGCATCTAGTCTAGTCTGATGATTTTACAGATCAGGAAACTGAGGAAATAAGTACAAACAACTAATAAGATTATAAAGAAAAATGTTCCCACAGGAATTAACACAGAAATTGACTCTCTGAAGTTAGACATTTTAAGTCAAATGGGAAGACAAAATGTACCCCAGGTATAAGGGACAGTCAGGGGAATGGAACAGAGATAGAGGATGGATTTTTGAGTCCTGGGAATAACAAGGATGCCAATTTGGCTAGAATATAGATTGTGCAAAGGTGAATAACTCCAAAAAGGAGCTAGATTGTGATTTGATGTTTTACAAAAGTATGTATTTTTCATTTGAACCTCTAGGAATGCAAATAGGAAACAGAATGAAGTGATCTTCCCAAAGCCACACCTCTAGTTAATAGCTGAGGCAGGATTAAAACCCAACTCTTCTAATTGCAAATCCAGTGTTCTTATCCCTACTTTATGCTGCTTGACTCTTGAGAGGCTCAGGATTGATGCTACCAAGAGTGGCAGTTTGCCAGGAGGAAGTTCTATGGAAAAATACAGATTTTTTTGTTTCCTCTTCAAACTGAATGGACAAGAGTGACTTGTGAAATAGGAAAATAAGGTACAAATAGCTCACATTTACACAGCACTTCCAGGTTTACAAAGTACTTTCTTTATCCCATCCAGGGTATATCTCATTCAAACTATTTGTAATGATAAAGGCTAAACCCTTATCAAATTTGAGTAGATCATTTTGTGCCTTATTAAGGATGCAAAACTTTGAATAGACTCATTTGAACCTTGTGATTGTCATATGCAAATGATCTACTTAAATCTCATGTTATTTATTATTAATTTCTTAGTCATTAATTTATTATTTTATCTTTATGTTCATTTTACAAGTGAAGAAACAGAATCAGAGTGAAGTGAATAAGTGAATCCACCACAAATTTATTTTATCTAATCTCAATGAGGCCAACACCAGTCCACTATAATCCTTTTGTTTTTTCCTGAATGCTAATTGACTAACCTATTGATGCTTTCACTGGCAGATTCTCCATCTTGGCCCTTTCAAACCTTTACCTCTCTCCTCAATCCCCCCATGCTGCTCCCAGCCTCTTCTTTCTCAGAAGATAACCTTGCATCCTACTCCCCAGAGAAAGTTACAGACCATCCATTATAAGCTCCCTATCTCCCTAATTCTATACTACAAAACAAGGAAGGAAGGGAAGAAACAAGGATTTATGTGTCAGGCATGGTGATAAATGCTAGAATACAAATATAAGCAAAAATAAAGATAGTCCCTATCTTCAAAAAACACATTCTAATGAAGGCAAGGGAGGTAAAAAGCAAGGGAATGGAGGTAAGGGGAGGGGATGGTACCCTGCACTAGGCCTGAGGGGAATGAAGACAAGCCTGCCTGAGCTTCTCCACAAAATGGTGGCTCCAGGAGGAACTTACTAATGGGAAAAGGGGGCCTGCCCTTATAAAGGTTGTGTTTCTGATTGAAAATGCCTCCAAGGTTGTTGGATGTTCCAGGGTAAAGAGGCCTCAGGCCCCTAGGGAAGTTCCAGACAGAATCCATAGTTTGGAAGTCTAAGAGCCAAGAACTAGGCCGAGAGGGGCCTACTCCTTTACTATCTGGGGCTACTAGGAGGGTTGATTGGAGGAGGTGTCACATGAACATGCACATTTTGATTTTTTTTGTAGGATATTTTGAAGGAAAAAGATTTTAATAGGCAGCGATATATAGAGAAAGCATCTTCTAGGCATGTGGGATGCTTTACACAAATGCACAAAAATGGAAGAGTACAGGATGAGATAGGGAGTAGCTAATGGTTGAAACATAGAGTTTTAAAACAGTTAAATAGGGAGAAATGAGAAACAAGGCTGGAAAACTAGGTTACAGAGAGCCTTCAATGCCAACCTAAGGAGTCTACATGGTAGCAAGGGGTGTCCAGTCTCATGATTTCATTGGTCTAGGGCAGAGGTGTTAAATAGGGAAACAGCCGCCAACTCTCCCTAATGCTGCTGCAACCTAATTAAAATGTAATTGGGAAATATTGAACAAAATAAATAAAAACTGGATAGAGCATAGATAATGTTGAGATGTGGTTTTCTCAGTTAGTGTGTTGCCTCCAGTGGTCCTTACATATGACTTTAAGGTCTCCCTTTCCTAATTCAGTTGTTAGAAAACATTTAACCATACTGATTTTCACATGCTCTGCTATTGAAAGGCACTTGGAGGTACTAGGCGGTCATACTGCTAGTATGGGTCAGAAGTGGGATTTGAATCGAGTTTATCCTAAATTCTGAGACTGGCTCTTACTCCTTGTGTCAGATTGCTTTGTCACTTTAAGCAAGTGCTCAAAGATATGATTAGATCTCTAAACCAAGAAGATAAATAAGATAAAATAAACAGGGTTAAGTGACTTGCCCAGGGTCACACAGCTAGTGAGTGTCTGAGGCCAGGCTGAGTTCAAATCTTGGCCTCAGACACTCACTAGCTGTGTGGTCCTGGGCAAGTCACTTAACCTTGTTTGCCTCAGTTTCCTCATCTGTAAAATGAGTCAGAGAAGGAAATAGTAAATCACTCCAGTATCTTCACCAATAAAATCCCAAACAGGGTCACAATGAGGCAGACATGATTGAAATGAGTGAACAACAACAACCAGTTCTCTGAGTAAGAAATGTGTTGATTTCTGTCTCTATATCTCCCAGTTCTTATTATATTCCTAGTGTAGTGCCTTAAATAGGCCATTAAAAAAAGTTTATTGACATAAATAGAGAAATGATCACTCGAACAGTCCAAATAGAAGCCTGGAACTAAGACGAAGAATTCACTTCTCCTCTCTGGGACAGGAAGGCCAGTGGAGTAGATGCAGAGTCATATTAAGCAATCATGGAGCCTGGAGCAAGCCCCACAAGACCTGCCCCAGGGCAAGAAACATGCAAGATGCTCTCAAATAAAAATTTTAAAGACATATTTAGTTGATGTATGAAAATACCTCAGGCCTTATAGGCTTCATGGAGAAAGACATCATGAAGTATTGTGAAGTGAAGCCACTGTGGGGGAAGCTGCTGGCAGGGGAGGAGACAGGACAGGGCTAGGTGAGGACTCCCTCACTTCAACTGCAGCCGCTGTGGGGAGGAAGTGCCATCTGGCAGCTTTCTATTTAAACTAACAATTTTTGCTAACTGGGTGTTAAGCTAAGGATTTTTTTTCCACTTTCTGAAGAGCTACATGTGCTATGTACACCATAGAAATTTTGGTGCCCTAGAACCAATGTCTGATCACTGTATCCTACTTTTAGCTAAGAATAGACATGTTCTAGGGGCCCTTCCAGCTCCAATACTTTATGATTCTACAAAGGATGTTTTGGAGATGGGGGAAACTGGAGGTAGGAGAACAGGTAGAAGGTTATTATAGGGCCCCATGGGAAAAGTGATGACAGGTTCAGTTAGTGTGGTAGCAATGGGTTAATGTGAAAGACACCCGGGAGGGAGAAAGCACAGAACTCAACAACTGATCAGAAGTGGGTGAAGAGGAAGAGGGAAGAGTCAAAGATTTGGAACAATAGGTTTGGAACCTATTGTTGTTGTTCGTCCTTTGTTCTCAAAGAAGGTCATGTCATGACTTACAAATGAGTTGGATTTAAGTGAGGCAGGGCTGTGCAAAGACACCAGCCTCACTTTCTCCACTGAAGCCATCTGGGTCCAGTGACAAGATATAAATCAAGTCAACTGGAGATGGCCCCCAAACCTATTGGACAAGGGTCATGGAGCCATAAGTAAAAGCAAGTTGCAAAGTGGGGCAGTTTTAATGGAGCACGATGATAAATTCATTTGGGGATGCTGCAGTGCCAGTAATAAGTCATCCCAAGCAAAGCAGAATCCATCTAGTTTGGGGAGGGAAAGCACTGTAAAACTTTTTCTGGAATTTAATTAAAACATCCTTACTAGGATGTGTCGCCTTGCTTATGTTAGATTTCTTTTGCAAAGAGGGGGAGGGGATGTGATTTTTTATTTAGAAAAAAATGTATTGACTTTTGCACTAAAAAAATCCCTCTTAAAGGTCATTGGAAAGCTTCACCAATCTGTAGTGAAGGCAGATCTCATCTCCTCCTTCAAGGAGATTTTTCCTTATGATCGCAGAGAAGATACCTGCATTAATAGAGGGAGAATCCTCACCCAGGAGTTCACTATATCAATGAAAACATAGGTCAGGTCCTTATCCCTGTCCCTAATGTATAATGACTTTCAGCAAGTTGATAAAAGTCTAAACTGAACAGAAGTTGAGTGAATAGCCAGCCTCTTACAATAGACTTATCCTTGTCACATGGTGATGTCCCTAAAATAAATGACTTACATGTTGGAGTGGCGAGCTGGTTTTGTGAGGACGTGATTCAAAACAGTGCTAAAGTGAATCTCCAAGATAACCAGCTTTGTTAGCTTGCCTGAATGCATTTATGTAGCCACTTTGCTTTGCCACCCAAATAAAATGGAATTCATGTTCACAATAGGAACCACCTGATCTCTGTCTAGAATATGTTTGTCTCCTGGCTTCCCAACTAATGTTTTAGACATTCTGTGAAACATTCCTGGTAGGCAGGCATTCTGCCTTTTCTCATTGTCTGTATAATACCCCAGCTTAAAAATGACACATTAATAGATGAATAATCCCATACCTCATTTTATGCTCACAAAGGCTCATTCACCTGAATGGCTAGATTCAGAATGAACCACTATACTTTCCTGTAAATATATACATACATACATATATACATATATACATATATACATATATGCATATGTATATATATAAAGGAAATTATATATATATAAAGGAAATTCTTTCCCTATCTGCCCCAGAAGCCTGTTTAAGAGCTAAACTAGCCACAGAGATAGATTTAGGGACTGTATCTTGGATTTGGGCTGGGCAGTTGATTGCAGGAAGTAATTTTCATGGGTTATAAGTTCTAGAATTGGAGGGTACTTAGAGATCATCTAACAATAGCAGATACTCTCTACAAATGAGAAAAATGAAGCCCAGGGAAGTTAGATGACTTGTCTGAGGCCCATGAGCAGTAAACCACCCCTTCCTCCCAAATTACTTTGCATTTGTTGTGCATACATTCTATATTTCCCTTTCTGTGTACTTGCTCTGTCCCAGTCCCTCCCTGCAAAAGAACTGAGGCTGCCTGAAGGCACTTAGTTTTAACCCTAACAGCTAGTACAGTGCTTGGTATGTTATTCAGTCATTTTTCTGTTATGTGACCCCATTTGGGCTTTCTTAACAAAGATCCTGGAGTGGTTTGCCATGTCCTTCTCCAGCTCAGTTTACAGATGAGGAAACTGAGGCAAACAGGGTTAAGTGACTTGCCCGGGGTCACACTGCTGCTAAGTGTCTGAGGTCAGATTTGAATTCATGAAAATGAGTCTTCCTGATTCCAGAACTGCCCTTCTATCCACTGTGCGACTGTTTGTTTTTTAAATCCCCCGTGACTAGTACAATGCCTGGTATGTAGCTTAATAAATACTTATTAAAGAAATGAATGGTCGGAGCCAAGATGGCGGAGTAGAAACAGCTCATCCAAGCCACTCTGACCCCAGATTCCCCTCAAACTATGTAAAAGGGGACTCTGAACAACTTCTGGAGCCCCAACACTCACAGACCGACACAGAGAAGCTAACCTCCTGCTGAGGACAGCCCAGCAGCCCTGCAGGAAGGACCAGCGCAGCGCTCTGGGAGCCGGCAGCACGCAGAGCGCAGGGAGCTGAGCCGAGCGGAGCCCAGGTCCCCGTGAGCCAAGGTTTTAGCCCCAGGGCGACAGGGCCAGCAGCCGGCTGGAGAGACCCCAGAACACCAGCAACTGCGGCGACTCCAGAATTATCAACATAGACATGCCTAGGACAAAGTAAGAGGTTAGTGTCCTATGGACTTTGGGACCTGTATTTGGGGAATGCGTCAGCTCCCTCCCCTGGGGGCTAGAAGCCGCTGAGGACAAACTCCATTTTGTAGTTTTCAGAGGCAGCTCCAGCTCCTGGCCTGCGAACTGTAGGGAGATCCAGCGATCAGTCTTGGGGGATAATCGCTCTTGCTTTAACCCCCCTGGATCTGGATTGTGATCTAGGGTGGAAGTAGTGGGTGGGTTTACAGCTTGCCAGAAACGGAAATTGCCCCCCACACGTTCGGGAAGAAAATTCCTCTATCTGGCCTTAAAGCCATAGTGTGGCAACAAGCCCAAAAGTCAAGTAATTAAGTGGCAACATGCCAAGGCAAAGGAAACAGAAAAATGCAACCCTAGACTCCTATTTTGGGGGCATAGAGGGGGAAAAGGACTGTGAGGTCAGAAGTCCTGCTCCAAAAGCCCCAGGGGAAAACATGAGTGGGTTGCAGGCCATAGAGGACCTTAAGAAGGACTTTAAAAATCAAATAAGAGAAGTGGAGGAAAAATTGGAAAGAGAAATGAGAAGGATGCAGGAAAAGTATGAAATGAGGGTCAACAACCTGACTGAGGAAAACAACACCTTAAAAAATAGACTAATAGACTAACTCAAATGGCAAAGGAGGCCCAAAAGGACAATGAGGAGAAGAATGCCTTAAAAAGTCGAATTTGCCAGATGGAAAAAGAATCTCAAAAGTTCACTGAGGAGATTCATTCCTTCAGAATTAGACTGGAGCAAATGGAAGCTAATGACTTTATGAGAAATCAAGATATTGTTAAGCAGATCCAAACAAATGAAAGATTAGAAGGCAATGTGAAATATCTCATGGGAAAAACCACTGACCTGGAAAATAGATCCAGGAGGGGGCGGCTAGGTGGTGCAGTGAGTAAGAGCGCCGGCCTCGGAGTTGGGATGACCCGAGATCAGATCCGGCCTCAGAAAATGAGCACCCACGCATAAATAATGACTAGCCCTGTAACCTTGAGCAAGTTATTTAACCCCAATTGCTTAAAAAACAAACAAACAAACAAAAAAAAGAAAATAGATCCAGGAGAGACAATTTAAAAATTATTGGACTACCTGAAAGCCATGATCAAAGAAAGAACCTAGAAATCACCCTTCAAGAAATTCTCTAGGAAAACTGCCCTGATGTTTTAGATCCAGAGGGCAAAATAGAGGTTGAAAGAATCCACCAATCACCTCCTGAAAAAGATCCCAAAAAGAAATCTCCCAGAAATATTATAGCCAGGTTCCAGAACCCCCAGATCAAGGAGAAAATACTACAAGCAGCCAGGAAGAAACAATTTCAATATTGTGGAAACACAATCAGAATAGCACAGGACTTGGCAGCTTCTACACTGAGGGATTGAAGGGCATGGAATATGATATTCCAGAGGGCAAAAGAGCTGGGAATGAGCCCAAAGGTCACCTACCCAGCAAAACTGAGTATTTTGTTTCAGGGGAAAATATGGTCATTCAGTGGAATAGAGGACTTTCAAGCATTCTTGAGGAAAAAAACAGAATTGAATAGAAAATCTGACATCCAGACACAAGAAGGAAGCGATGCTTGAGAAGGTAATCAGGGAAAAAGAAATCAAAAGGAACTTATCAAAGTTGAGCTATTTACATTCCTATATGGAAAAGCAATAACTGTGACTGATAATATCTTTCTCACTATGAAAACAATGGAAGAAGGGTGTGTGGTCATATGAATGCATATGTGAATTTGCGTGTATATGGTTACAGTGATATATGGATAGAGGGCATAGGTTGAATTTGTTGGGAAGGGAGAATACTCAAGGGACGAAATTATGAGGTGAGAGAGGAAAGTGGCAAGAGGAGATGGGGAGAGACAGGATAGGGCAAACTATCTCATTTAGAAGAAGCAAGGGGAAGTGGTTGCAAGGGAGGGGGAGAATAGGAAGGCAAAAAAGGCAAAACCACATTCTCATTGAATTAGGTTCAGGGAGAGAATGGCATACATACTAAATGGGATATCTCAACCTGCATCAGAATAGGGGGAAGGGGGATGAGAGGAGGGATGATGGATGGGAGGGTATCCTTGGGGGGAGGGGAGGTTGGATGTACCCAATATAGAAGAGGGACAGGATCATGTAGGGAATGGACCAGGTGGGGGGGTGGGATGAGTGGGAGGATATTATAAGCAGCCTTGTACAATATATCTACTATGATAATATTTTACATAGCTAGACATGTACAACATATACTGAATTACTTATCTTCCCAGAGGGAATGGGTGACAAAGGAGGAGGAAATGGATCTGAAATTCGAGGTCTTAACATTAAATGTTTCAAATATATATAAATACTATTATAAAAAAAAAAGAAATGAATGTATGCTCCTTTGATAATGGATCCTCCCCCATTACCCATCTCCCAACCTAATTAACAACATGCACACCCTGTAACCCATAACTCAGGCAGGGAGAATTCTGTTTTTACCACATACAATCATTGCAGATTTTATGCCAATTTTTTTGCAAAAACCTAGGTTGCAACCATTATGTGAAGCTTTTAAAAAAATTTTGCTCTGTTATTACTTAAAAATTATTTATTACTAAATTGTCTTTGGTGCAAGATTAGGATGCACAGAATACTCATGAATATACTTTGAAACTGGGATGACGCAAGTCCTACCATATCATATGACTTATGGAAGCTTCACCTGCCTTCACTCCCCTCATGCTTATGGCTTTTCACTGGCTCGAGCGACAAGACAATACCATTAGTACTGTAGCACTCTAAACAAACTCCACAAGTCAGGTCGGTTTTTTGAAATATATGGAGAATTCTAGGCTCACAGTTCACAATGTGCAAGAGACAAATGTGTAGTCACATGCCACTGGCGAACACATTGCTACCCTGTTTACCTTTTAAGTTGCATGGTGAACAGAATTATACCATATGATGATTAAGCGAGGAAGGGTTATAAACCAATTTTTGGACCAAAAGAACAGGGTACGAAGATTATGTGGTGTGATTACAGTATGTTGTTATTTAAAGTTTACTATACAAATATGTTTCATGCTAGAAGGTATGTCCTTGTACCCTTAGTCAGTCAAATAAATCTTTTGCAGAAATGGAGTGAAATCTATTTTAAACTAGAGAAAAAGCATTGTTGAGAATATTAAAAAATCAGCATTATCAAAAGTAAATGTTATTTTTTTAAAAATGAAATCAGGGAACAGTTTAAACACAGTATCAAGATCTTAGAGCCTCAAAGCTGAATTGTGCATTTTTACTGAGTACTATGTAATCAGCTGAAAGTATAGTTATCATGCTGACTGATCTCTTGGATACATGAATTCAATTTTAAAAGTTGAACAACAAAACATATCTGCCTTAGTACCTCTATTGATTTTAAAATTTTTTTAATTTTTAAGCAAGCAAGAAATTTCATTTTTAATTAAAAATAATTATTTTTCTTCATTTTAACTTGATAAACACCAATAAACATGAATGTTTCCATAAAAAAAGGAACAAAGTGGTTCAGTGAATAGAGCACCGGCCATGGAGTCAGGAGAACCTGGGTTCAGATCCAGCCTCAGACACATAACACACACACACACACACACACACACACACACACACACACACACAGAAACAAAACCTAGCTGTGTGACCTTGGGCAAGTCACTTATCCCCAATTGCCCTCCAAAAAAAAGCAAAAAAAAAAAAGGAACAGAAAAAGAAGACTGTATATGAAACTACAAATCTCTATCATGTAGAGCTTGGTTTTTTAAAGTGTGCAATAAATTCAACATCTTAGTTTCAAAGCTGTCCTGTTTGTCCATCTCAGGACTTCCTTCTGTTCTTTCCAGTGCTAAAAAAAAGTTCTAATGGCCTTTCTTTACTTCTTTTTTGTGGTATTACTATCACTACTCTTCTCTCTCTGACTCCAAAATTTAAAAAAGAAAAAAAAAGACCAACCCTTCCTTGTAATGTAGAAGCATAATCAAGCAAAATAAATTCATACATAGGTCATGACTGAAAATGGATGTCTTATTCTGTACTTCTAGTCTGGCATCTTTCTGTCAAGAGGTGAGTAGCATGCATCTTAATTGGCCCTCTGGAATTGGGGTGGGTCACTGCACTGACCAGAGTTCTTAAGTCTTTTAGTGGTTTTTCTTTATAATCAGCATATATGTTGTTCTGCTGCCGCTCACTGTGGTTAATCTAAATCTCCTTAGCTTCCCCTGATTCCATGCTTTTATCGTCTCTTATGGTAGGATTATATTCCATTACTTTCACATACCATCATTTGTTCAGTCACTCCCCAAATGATGGGCATTTCTTGGTTTCGTTTTTTTGCTATGATAAAAAGAATTGCTATAAACAGGTTTTGTTGTTGTTGTTTGTTTGTTTTATAAATGGTTCTTTCCCTCTTTCTATGTTCTCTTTGGGGTATATGCCTAGTAGTGATATCACTGGCTGAAATGGCATGCACCATTTAATTAATAGCTTTGAAGGTATGGTTCCAAATTGCTTTTCAGAACAGTTTGACCAAATTACAGCTTCATGAAGAATGCATTAGTCTGCTTGTTTTCCCATAGTCCCTCCCTCCAATAATTATCTCTTTTTCTGTCCAACCGGTTTTGAATCCAACATATTGTATTAATACTTAATCCCTATTTCTCCATCTTTTCCAACTAGATAGCATGAGATTGTCAAAAGTTTTGCTAAAATCTAGGTACACTAGATCATCAGCTTTCTCTCCAGCGATTAGTTTAGTAATCTTGTTTAAAAAAGGAAATGAGGTTCGTCTGGCATGACTTATTCAAGCTCTTCATAATCTCCATTTCCCATTCTAGATATTCATCCTTTTAATGATGCTCTCTAGGATTTTCCCAGAAATTGAAATAAAATTCACTGGCTTACAGTTTGTTGGCTGTGTTTTCTTCCATTTTTTGAAAATCAGATTTGCCATTTACCATTCTCCATTCTTGTGGTACCGTTCCCATTTTTCATGATCTTTCAAATATCAATGCCATCTTTTAAGACCCAAGGATGTAGGTCATCTGAACCCGGTGACTAGAATTCATTTATAGCCATTATGTGCTGTCTTACTGCTGCCATACTTATCTATTTCAGCTCTCTGTTAGTCATTTTTGTTCCATAATTCTTGGTGTAAAGATCATCCTTCTTTGCAGAGAAAACAAACACAAAATAAAAACTGAGTAGCTATACCTTCTCTCTGTGGTCAGTTGTCATCATTCCATCCATTGCAAGCAAAACTTCTATTTTTTATTCTTCTTTTTCTCTCAATATAACTAAAAAGTTCTTGTTTCTTTAACCTTAATTGCCATCCTCAGCTAATTCTGTGCATTAGTATTCTTGACACCATTTTTACAGGACAACACAACACACATCTTCTTTCTTTTTTACAAGCTAAGTTGGTTGGTGAGCTCCCTGTCCATATACATCAGTCTCTTCAGACAAATGCCATTTTTCCTCCTCATTGAAATGATGTCCCTTTGGGTCTTCAGAATTTCATTCCTAAGCGCTTCTTATCCTTCTTGGGCTGACTTCCCCTAAGGCATTTTTTTCAATGTTCTGACTTTCCTCTGAACCCACTGAAATTTATGCTTTCCCAAAATCTAGGGTAAATTTCAGACTATGTCTAGTTTTCTTTTGTTGCTCTATTAGAAAGTCTAGGATAGATTGGTCATTTCCCTGCAAGGTTTTAATCATTTTCTCCTCAGCAATCAGTTTCTCCCCATCAGGAAGAATCAAATTTAGAATAGAATTTCCCCTTGTTGGCTCCTTCACATTTTAAAGGATGAAATTATCCCAGTTGTTTGCCAAAAAGAATTTTATTAGCTGCTCTGCTTTTGGCAAAAAGTTCTAGCAGATGTCTCGAACCCTATCATTACTGAAGGAAGTTGGAGGATATGTTAGGAGTTTTGAAAGGTCAGAAGATGGAACCATTCAGGAGTCTAGAGGTACTAGAGTTTGGGAACTGAGTGTATATGGGTTTTATATGCCAGCATCAGTACCTCAAAGATCTAGGAATGACCTTTGGAACCCAGTCCAATGGTACCAGATACGAGGATTCAAGCAGGTAGCAATGCTGCGCTTGAATATTGAACTTGGTGGCACCCATGCTATGCAGAAATGGTGATAAATGCAAGTCCATTCTTTCCAGTGATAGAGGTTATGTAGAGGAGAGAGGAGGCCCCTGAAGTGTTGGGGGAGGGAGGACATCATTTGTGCCCATGTGAATCACCAGCAGTAATTAATAGTTATTCCATGTAAGAAGACTTTAGAAATTTTCTGTCACATCCTGGATATCTGCCCTAGGAAAACAGGAGATCTCTCTATTGTAGTTATAACAGATAGCTGCCTTGGTACCCCTCAGCAGGGAGTCAACAACCATGGACATTTATTTATCTCTTCTTTCTCTGGGTCTTATAGGTGATCTTTCACTTGAAAGTACATGCAGATTCACATCATCATTCATTGGAGAAGAAGTAATTGCTTCTGCCCCAGGAGATTTGGTTCCCCCTTCTTCAGAGAAAGCCTTAAAGCTATTGCAACTTGGAGTTAAATGTTAGCTAGCTCTGCCAATTGCTAGCTATGGAAACTTAAGTTAAACATTTTAACTTCCTGGGGCTTGTTTTCATATTTGAAAGATGAAGACAGTGGAAGAGAAAATGCTTAAAGTCCCTGCTAGCTCTCTCTTTTTCTTTTTCAGTGATGATGATCTCTGATGTTTTAATGCTTGTTTTAATTTCCAAATTTGAGTACAAGCAATCTATTAATCTTTCTGCACCACAGTAAGTGTGATAGGCTCATTTTTATAGAGGATCTAGTTCTAAGTAGAGAAGATTCCAAGTTTAGACACAGAATCAGCTCACTAATGCACCCAGATTTTAGTCCCAGACTATAATTCCTCCTGAATACAGGACAGATGTCTAAGGGTCTGAAGGGCTATGTGTGAATCTACTCAATTCAAAAGTAATCAGTATTTCAGTGAGTAGAATGATATGATTTAGAGCTACAAGAGGTCACTGAGATTATTGAGTCCAATCTCTTCAGGAAGCTGAGGTCCCAAAGAGGTTAAGGAACCAAGATCACAGAAGTAGAAAGTGGAAAAGTCAGGGGTCAACCCCAAATTTCATTACTCCAAATCCAATGATCTTTTATATTATGTCATATTCAATAGTATGTGTACATACATACACATATATATATACACATATTATATGCCATCCACAAATATAGAGACACATATACATGTAGACACACAAATAGACACACAATCCACACATACACAAAAATATATACATATTTATGTGCACTTATATATATATATGTCCACATACACAAATATATATACCCATACATGTATACTGATACATGGAAACACATATACTACACGCATGTATATATACCACATACACATATATACATACAATATGCATGTTCACATATATAACATGGGACAACGAATAGAGAGTCATTCCTGGAGTCTGAAAGTTCTGCCTCAAACATATATTAGTTGTATTAGCTAACCATGGACAAGCCAGTATGACTTGCATAGCCCAGACAACTCTCTAAAAAAGATTTTTTGTTGTTCAGTCATTTCAGTTGTGTCTGACTCTTTGTGATCCCATTTGGGGTTTTCTTGGCAAAGATACTGTAGTGGTTTGCCATTTCCTTCTCCAGCTCATTTTATAGATGAGAAAATTGAGAAAGAATTAATTGTGACTTGTCCAGGTTCAGACAACTTGTAAGTTTCTGAGGCCAGATTTGAAGTCTTGAAGATGAGTCTTCCTAACTCTAGGCCCTGTACTCCATCCCCTGTACCACATAGCTGCCCCTAAGAAAGCTGGGTGATTGATAAGTTGCAGATCTGCCTCAGGGGAGGGATTTCCACAGTGGAAACTCCTTATATGGAAGAAATCATGGGACTGGACCAAAATACATGTAAACTATGTTATAAATGGAGTTCTTCAAGTCCTCAAATCTTGACAGATTGGCCTGGTTCAAACTTTGGGAGCTCCTTGCAAACTCCTCCTTTCTAATCAGAATAACTAGCATTTACTTCCACCCAATCAGAATGACTAGTATTTACTTCCACTCAGAAGTCTGCCTGGGAAAATCTGAATTTGTTTTATTTCTTGTTCTCCCTAGGGGTAGGGTTTAAGTTCATCTATGAGCAATAAGCTCCTAATAAGCATTGACTAAAAAACACTTTCATTATAACATGTGAAGAATAGAAATGAGTCATATAAAACCAAGTTATTAAGGCAATGGGTACACCAGGAGCCCCGCCTTTACTATCACTCAACAAATCCTTATTAAAGCACTTACTATATGCCAGCACTGTGCTAAGCATTAGTGATACAAAAAGAGACAAAAGACAGTCCCTGTCCTCAAGGAGCTTACAATCTAATGAGGGAGAAAATAAGCAAATAACTATGTACTAACAAGGTACATACAGGATAAATAGGAAATGATTAAGAGAGGGAAGGCACTAGAATTAAGTGGTTGAGAAAGGTGGGATTTTAGTTAGTGCTCTTCCTCACAAAAACTAGCCTCTATACCAATGGGAAGAGTCCTCCTAGTATCAGTGGACTTGGGAATTTCAGTGCAGGAAGTTTCCATTTTGGGGGTTTGCTCTTGCTACCCCAGCATATGTGACTTGTCTATCTTCCATCTGGAAGATTAGATGTCATGAACCAAGGAACCATCCTTACTCCCCTTTCTTCCTCCTTCCCCTCTCCTCTCTTCTCCTCTCCGCCAGTTCTGAGACAACCCACTGAGGGAAGATCTGCCACCTTTGGGCACCCTCTCAACATCCATCTGAGAGGTAAGACAAGACCCACCACTCCTGCCAGATAGTATATACCTTCTCCTGCATTAGTGAAATGGAAGTTAACAACTCCATTCCTTCTCATGAGATGATGAATACCATCCGGCTATGCCATCTGCCCTGACACTGCCTGCTAAAGTCTTCTGGGTTTTACCAACTGCCTCCTCTCTATGCCTGAGGTCCTGAGGCATTGTTGTCTGACCTACTTATGTAGCTCAAGAACACCTGGGCCTTGCCATTCACCCTGAAGCTGAATCCTTAGGACTTTCCAGCTTTGCCCTGAAACCTTACAGCTGAAATCTCTCCTTCAATTAGTGTGTGAGATTCTTGACATCAGGTACTGTCTTGCTTTTCTTTTTGGATTCCCAGTGCCTAAAACAAAGAAAACACTTACATGCTTTTCCAAATTCATTCATTCATTCATTCATTCATTCATTCATTCATTCATTCATCCCCTACCACTAACTTTCTTCCAATCAGTGCCTGCTTCTCAGATCCAACACATTCTAAGAAAATAAGGCTTTACTATCAGCAAATAACAATTAACAGCTATCTATTTCAAATTGATCATCCAACAAAGTATACACATACATGGTTGCTATGCCAACATGGGTGATTGACCACATTTTTCACTTCTCAATTGTTGTGGTTCTTCTTCCCTAAAATGAGAAACAACTTCTGTCAAGTTAATTGATATAAACATTGATAATTATTGAATGGGTGAGCTGGGTTTTTTTTCTTTAAGTATTCATAGGGTGGGAAATTTATCTCTATTTATGCATGAGATTACAGAATGATGCAGTGCCCAGAAGTCTTTTAATAAAAACAAAATGCATTAATTTTCTTTTAAAGTGTTCAGCCTCTTTTGTATGCCTAAGAGGAAAAATCCCTTTTCAAACACTTAACAACTCTTTTTATGTTCTCTCTTCTAAATTATAACTCTTTTTATATTCATTGTTTTAAAAAACGCTTTTTTAAAAATCAGCTCTTCTTCAGTGTAGGGAACTCTTGAAGAGGAAGTTTCTCTGCTGAAGCATACTGGCCCTTAAGAAGTTGAGTGTGTATGGGGTGGGGGTGGGGGGTATGGAGCCAAGATGGTGGAGTGAAAGCAGGGACTTGCTGGAGCTCTTGCCCAAACCCCTCCAAATGCCTGTAAAAAAATTACTCTAAACAAATTCCAGAGCAGCAGAACCCATAAAATGACAGAGTTAAACAAGTTTCCAGCCCAAGACAACCTGGAAGGTCTATTGCATGAGGCTAGGAGAGGAGCACAGTCCAATGTGGGCTATATTGGCACAAACTGAGCCCCAGCAAACCCAGAGCAGGCCTCAGCGGACTGAATCACTAGCAGCTGTGGCAGTTTCCAGACTTCTTAACCCACAAATGCCAAAGACAACTTAGAAGGTCAGTAGGAAAGGTTTGTCAGACCTGGGTGAGAAAAGGGCCCAATCTGTCCCCAGCCTCATGGTGGCAGCAGCTGCAGCTACTTCTAGAACTCTCAGCCCACAGATGGGGGGGGGGGAGGGGATCAAGCAGCTGATCAGAGGTGGATTGAAGGAATCCCTTTGCTGATGCCGAGGCAGGATTCTCTTGATTTGCCCATGCCTGGATCTGGGTCACAGTCCTGGGTGGCTGCCCTGTGGTGAGGAGGAGCACTGGTGTGGCAAAGCTTGTGGCTGTGGTAGAAAGGGAATCTTCCTCACAGTTCCAAGGCAGAAAAGAGGGCTTGTGGTCACTCACAAACCAGGGCACAGACTAAGAAAGGAGTTAACCCTACTCCTTTGATCATTTCACCTTGAAAGAACTGAAAATTTCATATGTCCCTAGAAGTGTCTCTGAAAATAGTTGCCCAAAACCCCTGAAGCTTGGGACAGTACACCCTCCACACTGGAAGCAGAATCCAACATTAACCAAGAGTTAAAAAGTCAAGTAATTGGCTGGGAAAATGAGCAAGCAGTGGGGAAAAACCAGACTCTAAAATTTTACTTTGGTTACAAGGAAGATCAAAACATATAACCAGAACAAGACAACAAAGTCAAAGCTCCTACATCTAAAGACTCCGAGAAAAATATGAATTGGTCACAGGCCATGGAAGGACTCAAAAAGCCTTTTTAAAATCAAGAGAAGTAGAGGAAAAGTTGGGAAGAGAAATGAGAGTGTTACAAGAAAATCATGAAAAATGCTTCAACAACTTGGAAAAAGAGACACCCCCCCCCAAATACTGAAGAAAATAACATCTTAAAAATAGATTAACCCAAATGGCAAAAGAGGTCCAAAAAGTCAATGAGGAGAAGAATCCCTTAAAAAGCAGAATTGGCCCAATGGAAAAAGATATCCAGAAGTTCACTGAATAAAATAATTCCTTAACAATTAGAATGGAACAAATAGAAGCTCATGACTTTATGAGAAATCAAGAAATTATAAAACAAAACCAAAAGAATGAAAAAATAAAAGACTGTGAAATATCTCACTGGGAAAAAAAAAACTGACCTGCAGAATAGATCCAGAAGAGATCATTTAAAAATTATTGGACTACCTGAAAGCCATAATCAAACAAAGACCCTAGACATCATCTTTCAAACAAATTATCAAGGAAAACTGCCCTGATATTCTAGAACTAGAGAGTAAAATAGAAATTGAAATAATCTACCTATCGCCTCCTGAAAAGAGATCCCAAAAGGAAAGCTCTTGGGAATATTGTGGTCAAATTCCAGAGTTCCCAGGTCAAGGAGAAAATATTGCAAGTAGTCAGAAAGAAGCAATTCAAGTATTGTGGAAACATAATCAGGATAACACAAAATTTAGCAGCTTTTACATTAAGGGATCAAAGGACTTGGAATATGATATTCCAGAGGGCAAAGGAGCTAGGATTAAAACCAAGAGTCACCTACCCAGAAAAACTGAGCGTATTCCTTCTGGAGGGGGTGGGAGGGTTGGGGGAGGAAGAAGAATGAAAATTCAGTGAAATAGAGGACTTTCAAGCATTCTTGATGAAAAGACCAGAGTTGAATAGAAAATTTGGCTTTCAAATACAAGACTCAAAATAAGCATGAAAAGGTAAGCAGAAAAGAGAAATCACAAGGGACTTATTAAAGTTGGACTGTTTACATTCCTACATGGAAAGATGATACTTGATATTTGTAACTCATGAGACTTTTCTCAGTATGAGGATAGTTGAAAAGAATATATAAGTGTGTGTATATATAAATATATATGTATATATAGGTATACATATATATATGTATGGGTGGGTGTATGTGTATATATATGTATGTATATATGTATGTATGTTTCTATATGTATACATAGAGGGCACAGGGTGAGTTGAATATGAAGGTATGATATCTAAAAATTAAAATTATGGGGTGAAAGAGGAATGTACTGGGAGAAGGAAAAAGGGAGAGATAAACAGGAGTAAATTATCTCACATAAAAGAGGCAATAAAAAGTGGAGGGGAAGAGGGAGTATGTGAGATAGAATGAATAAGCCTTACTCTTATTGGATTTGACTTAAGGAGAGAATAACATACACACTCAGTTGGGTATGGAAATCTATCTTACCCTATAGGAAAGAAGGGGAGAAGGGGATAATAGAGGGGGGATGATAAAAGGGAAGGCAAACTGGGGGGGGGGCAATCAGAAGCAAACACTTTTGAGAAGAGACAGAGTCACAGGAGAGAATAGAATAAATGGGGGGCAGAATAGAAGGGTAGGAAATACTTAGTCTTTCACAACATGACTATTATGGAAGTGTTTTGCATGACTACACATGTATAATTTATATCAAATTGCTTGCCTTCTCAATGAGGGGAGAGAGGAGAGAGGAGAGGGAAGAAGGGAGCAAATTTGGAACTCAGTTTTAGAAATAAATGTTAAAAATTGTTTTTACATGCAACTGAGAAATAAAATATACAGGTAATGGGGTGTTGAAATCTATCTTGCCCTACAGGAAAATAAAAGAGAAGGAGATAAAAGAAGGGTGTGGGTGTGGGTTGAGAGGGTAGATTGGGGGAAGGGAAATCAGAATGCATACCATCTTTAGGTGGGGGCAGGGGAGGGTGTGAGGGGAGAAAATTTGGAACTCAAAATCTTGTGGAAGTGATGTTGAAAGCTAAAATTAATTAATACAAAAAAAGAAGAATTTGGGTTGGCCTCAGTGTACTAAGACTTTCCCATAATTATGTGGTCAGCTTGTGTCACAAGTGAGACTTGAACCCAGGCCTTACTTACTGTAAGACCAGTCTCTGTATACCATGCTATGCTGCCTCTCTTGACCACTCATTTTTTAACTCTCACATTATACAGGGACAACAGCCCGACTTTCATACAGGAGGAAATGGAAGTTAGTTTTTCTATTACTTCTTTCCTGGTTAATAAATAGGATAAAACGGGATAGGACTAATTCTGAGGTAAAGACTTATAGCTAAGCAATACATTGGCTATGTAACTATGTATGCCACATTCCCCATCTGTAACCCTCCACCTCTGCTGAAGAGAGAGAAGCATGCTTCACCATAGAATGTGGATTGTAATAATTTTTTTTATCTGTTCAACTACAAGACAAAATAAAAATCTGTTCACAAGTGAATCTCTACACAATTTATTTTTTAAATAAATGCTTTATTAACTTCTGTTTTACATCATTCATTTCCGCTAGATTTTGAGTTACAATTATTTTCCCCCCTGTTTTTCCCCTACCCACCCTCCCAGAATAGCAGTCCCACAAGATATCACTTCCTCCAATCTGCTCTCTCCCATATCTTCTCCCATAATCCCTTCGACTTTTCCATTAGGGCAAGGTGAATCTCTGTGCCCCAATGCCTGCACATCTTATCTCCCAATTACAAGCAAAAGAGTATTAATAATAGTATTTATATATATTTGAAACATTTAATGTTAAGACCTCGAATTTCAGATCCATTTCCTTCCTCTCTTGTCACCCATTCCCTCTGGGAAGATAAGTAATTCAGTATATGTTGTACATGTCTAGCTATGCAAAACATTAGCATGGTAGATATATTGTACAAGGCTGCTTATAATTCCCTCCCACTCATCCCATCCCCTACCTGGTCCATTCCCTACTTGATCCTGTCCCTCTTCTATAGTGGGTACTTCCAACCTCCCCTCCCCCCAAGGATGCCCTCCCATTCATCATCCCTCCTCTCATCCCCTTTCCCCCTATTCTGCTGCAGGTTGAGATATCCCATTTAGTATGTATGTCATTCTCTCCCTGAACCTAATTCAATGAGAATATGGTTTTGCCTTTTTGCCTTCCTACTCTCCCCTTCCCTTGCAACCACTTCCCCTTGATTCTGCTACATGAGATAGTTTACCCTACCCTGTCTCTCCCCATCTCCTCTTGCCACTTTCCTCTCTCACCTCATAATTTCATCCCTTGAGTATTCTCCCGTCCCAACAAATTCAACCTATTCCCTCTATCCATATATAACTGTAACCATATACACACACATTCACATATGTATTCATATGACCACACACCCTTCTTCCATTATTTTCATACTGAAAAAGATTTCATCAGTCACAGTTATTGCTTTTCCATATAGGAATGTAAATATCTCAACTTTGATAAGTTCCTTTTGATTTCTTTTCCCTGATTACCTTCTCAGGAATCTCTTGCTTCTTGTATATGAATGTCAAATTTTCTATTCAACTCTGGTTTTTTCCTCAAGAATGCTTGAAAGTCCTCCATTCCACTGAATGACCATATTTTCCCCTGGAACAAAATACTCAGTTTTGCTGGGTAGGTGACCTTTGGGTTCATTCCCAGTTCTTTTGCCCTCTGGAATATCATATTCCATGCCCTTTGATCCTTCAGTGTAGAAGCTGCCAGGTCCTGTGCTATTCTGATTGTGTTTCCACAATATTGAAATTGTTTCTTCCTGGCTGCTTGTAGTATTTACTCCTTGATCTGGGGATTCTGGAACCTGGCTATAATATTCCTGGGAGTCTTCTTTTTGGGATCCTTTTCAGGAGGTGATCTGTGGATTCTTTCAACCTCTATTTCCCCCTCTGGATCTAAAACATCAGGGCAATTTTCCTAGAGAATTTCTTGAAGGGTGATTTCTAGGTTCTTTCTTTGATCATGGCTTTCAGGTAGTCCAATAATTTTTAAATTATCTCTCCTGGATCTATTTTTCAGGTCAGTGGTTTTTCCCATGAGATATTTCACATTGCCTTCTAATCTTTCATTTGTTTAGATCTGTTTAACAGCATCTTGATTTCTCATAAAGTCATTAGCTTCCATTTGCTCCAGTCTAACTCTGAAGGAATGAATCTCCTCAGTGAACTTTTGAGATTCTTTTTCCATCTGGCAAATTCGACTTTTTAAGGCATTCTTCTCCTCATTGTCCTTTTGGGTCTCCTTTGCCATTTGAGTTAGTCTATTTTTTAAGGTGTTGTTTTCCTCAGTCAGGCTGTTGACCCTCATTTCATACTTCTCCTGTATCCTTCTCATTTCTCTTTCCAATTTTTCCTCCACTTCTCTTATTTGATTTTTAAAGTCCTTCTTAAGGTCCTCTATGGCCTGCAACCCGCTCATGTTTTCCCCTGGGGCTTTTGGAGCAGGACTTCTGACCTCACAGTCCTTTTCCCCCTTTATGCCCCCAAAATAGGAGTCTAGGGTTGCATTTTTCTGTTTCCTTTGCCTTGGCATGTTGCCACTTAATTACTTGACTTTTGGGCTTGTTGCCACACTATGGCTTTAAGGCCAGATAGAGGAATTTCTGTCCTGAACGTGTGGGGGGCAACTTCCGTTTCTGGCAAGCTGTAAACCCACCCACTACTTCCACCCTAGATCACAATCCAGATCCAGGGAGGTTAAAGCAAGAGCGATTACCCCCCAAGACTGATCCGCTGGATCTCCCTAGAATTTGCAGGCCAGGAGCTGGAGCTGCCTCTGAAAACTACAAAATGGCATGTCTCCTCAGCGGCCTCTAGCCCCCAGGGGAGGAAGCCAACAGGTTCTCCAAATACTGGTCCCAAAATCCATAGGGCACTAACCTCTCCCTTTGTCCTAGGCATGTCTATGTTGATAATTCTGGAATCGCCACAGCTGCTAATGTTCTGGGGTCTCTCCAGCTGGCTGCTGGCCCTGCTGCACTGGGGCTAAAACCGTGACTCAGGCGGACTTGTGCTCAGCTCCCTGCACACTGCACGCTGTGCTGCTGGGGCTGCGCTGGTCCTTCCTGCAGGGCTGCTGGGCTGTCCTCAGCAGGAGGATATCTTCTCTGTGTTGTTCTGTGGGTGCTGGGGCTCCAGAAGTTGTTCAGAGTCCCCTTTGACATAGTTTGGAGGTACTCTGGGGGGAGAGTGGCTTGGACATGCTGTTTCTACTCCGCCATCTTCATCTCTACACAATTTAAATCACTTTTTGGTTCCACCTTTAATTTTATCTGTGAGCTTTTACTACTTTAGTAAAAATATAAACTCTGTTCACTTTTAAAGTTCTTTACAACCTAGCCCTATCCTTTCTTTCTAGCCTTATTGGTTATTACTTTCCATTTCACAATTTGCAGTCTAATCAAACTAGTGTCTCTGTTTCTCAAACACAATATTCTATCTCCCATCTCTATCACTTTGTGCTGGCCAGATTCTAGACTTTTAACACACTTCTTCACTGAAGCCTAATAAAATACCCCACTACTTTCCTTCCTCACTCCCCCTGTCCTCCATTCCAAATTACCTTGTATTTAACTACCTTATATATAATCTTACATTTATTCTGAATATACTTAAATATGTACTTGTTTTCTTCTTACTAGAATGTAAGATCCTTGAAAGTAGAGATTGTTTCATTCTTTATGTCTCCAAGGGTATCCTCAAGGTTTTTGTATCCCCAGGGGACCTTTCACGGCACCTGGAACAGAATGAGTACTTCTTGTCTGAATGATTGATTGATTCATCTGTGAATTTAAAAATAATAACCTTACATTTATTAAAACAAAAAATAAGGCAAAAACTGGGAAATAAGATATATAGGCACTGGGATATTGAAATCCATCTTGCCCTACTAGAAAGTTAGGGAGGGATGGGGAGGATATAAGAGAGAACAGATTAGGGGAAGGGGTATTCAATAGACTCGATATCTTGGGGTAGGGGTAGGAGAGACGCAGGGAGAAAATTTGTAACTCAAAATCTTGTGGAAATGAATATCGAAAACAAAAAATAAACATTAAAAAAAAATACGTTAAAGGGGGCGGAGCCAAGATGGCGGAGTAGAAACAGCTCATCCAAGCCACTCTGCCCCCAGATTCCCTCCAAACTATGTGAAAGGGGACTCTGAACAACCTCTGGAGCCCCAGCACCCACAGAACGACACAGAGAAGATATCCTCCCGCTGAGGACAGCCCAGCAGCCCTGCAGGAAGAACCAGCGCGGCGCTCTGGGAGCTGGCAGCACGCAGGGCGCAGAGCGCGGGAGCCAAGCCCAGCCCAGCCGAGCTGAGCCCATGTCTGCGTGAGCCAAGGTTTTAGCCCCAGGGCGGCAGGGCCAGCAGCCAGCTGGAGAGACCCCAGAACACCAGCAGCTGTGGCGACTCCAGAATTATCAACATAGACATACCTAGGACAAAGTAAGAGGTTAGTGTCCTATGGACTTTGGGACCAGTATTTGGGGAACCTGTTGGCTTCCTCCCCTGGGGGCTAGAGGCCGCTGAGGAGACATGCCATTTTGTAGTTTTCAGAGTCAGCTCCAGCTCCTGGCCTGCAAACTATAGGGAGATCCAGCGATCAGTCTTGGGGGATAATCGCTCTGGCTTTAACCCCCCTGGATCTGGATTGTGATCTAGGGTGGAAGTCGTGGGTGGGTTTACAGCTTGCCAGAAACGGAAGTTGCCCCCCACACGTTCGGGAAGAAAATTCCTCTATCTGGCCTTAAAGCCATAGTGTGGCAACAAGCCCAAAAGTCAAGCAATTAAGTGGCAACATGCCAAGGCAAAGGAAACAGAAAATGCAACCCTAGACTCCTATTTTGGGGGCATAGAGCGGGAAAAGGACTGTGAGGTCAGAAGTCCTGCTCCAAAAGCCCCAGGGGAAAACATGAGCGGGTTGCAGGCCATAGAGGACCTTAAGAAGGACTTTAAAAATCAAATAAGAGAAGTGGAGGAAAAAATTGGAAAGAGAAATGAGAAGGATGCAGGAAAAGTATGAAATGAGGGTCAACAGCCTGACTGAGGAAAACAACACCTTAAAAAATAGACTAATAGACTAACTCAAATGGCAAAGGAGGCCCAAAAGGGCAATGAGGAGAAGAATGCCTTAAAAAGTCGAATTTGCCAGATGGAAAAAGAATCTCAAAAGTTCACTGAGGAGATTCATTCCTTCAGAGTTAGACTGGAACAAATGGAAGCTAATGACTTTATGAGAAATCAAGATGCTGTTAAGCAGATCCAAACAAATGAAAGATTAGAAGGCAATGTGAAATATCTCATGGGAAAAACCACTGACCTGGAAAATAGATCCAGGAGAGACAATTTAAAAATTATTGGACTACCTGAAAGCCATGATCAAAGAAAGAACCTAGAAATCACCCTTCAAGAAATTCTCTAGGAAAATTGCCCTGATGTTTTAGATCCAGAGGGGGAAATAGAGGTTGAAAGAATCCACAGATCACCTCCTGAAAAGGATCCCAAAAAGAAAACTCCCAGGAATTGTTAGGGTTCCTAGGTTCTCGAACCTACAAGAACATATTACCTTTTCCCAGCATCAGACGTCTCTGGATTCCAGACCTTCTGGAAGATCTTTACCCACGCAGAACACCCTTCTGATTTTGGTAATTTTATCTTTATTGACTCAGGACATACACGAGAACTCAGCCAGGTCTCTCCCTGGACTCCTCCCAGAACTCTCCGCCCCGTCAGGCAGCCTCCTTTTATCTAGCCTCCAGTTCTGGGTCATTAGCACCGCCTTCCCCGCCACTGCGAGCCAATCACGTACTGCCCCGAGAGTGAGGGGTGGTAACCCACTGCCCACATGGACACGTCAGCTCATCTGGCTAAGAGGTTTCCAGTGTAACAGACTAGGAAGTCTCCTAACCAGGAAGTCTCTCTACTGCCACGTTGACACTTAAGATTGTTTTGCTGATGGTCCTTTTGGCCTTCCGGGTTCCTCCTGTAGCCTGTTTCTAATAGGCCAGGGACCCTCCTGCCACTCCCAGGCTGTCGCACTGCACCCCAGTTGGCTAAGGACTCTTCAAGGAATATTATAGCCAGGTTCCAGAATCCCCAGATCAAGGAGAAAATACTACAAGCAGCCAGGAAGAAACAATTTCAATATTGTGGAAACACAATCAGAATAGCACAGGACCTGGCAGCTTCTACACTGAAGGATCAAAGGGCATGGAATATGATATTCCAGAGGGCAAAAGAACTGGGAATGAACCCAAGGATCACCTACCCAGTAATACTGAGTATTTTGTTTCAGGGGAATATATGGTCATTCAGTGGAATAGAGGACTTTCAAGCATTCTTGAGGAAAAAAACAGAATTGAATAGAAAATTTGACATCCAGACACAAGAAGCAAGAGATGCCTGAGAAGGTAATCAGGGAAAAGAAATCAAAAGGAACTTATCAAAGTTGAACTATTTACATTCCTATATGGAAAAACAATAACTGTGACTGATGATATCTTTCTCACTATGAAAATAATGGAAGAAGGGTGTGTGGTCATATGAATACATATGTGAATGTGTGTGTATATGGTTACAGTTATATATGGATAGAGGGCATAGGTTGAATTTGTTGGGAAGGGAGAATACTCAAGGGATGAAATTATGAGGTGAGAGAGGAAAGTGGCAAGAGGAGATGGGGAGAGATAGGGTAGGGTAAACTATCTCATGTAGAAGAAGCAAGGGGAAGTGGTTGCAAGGGAGGGGGAGAATAGGAAGGCAAAAAAGGCAAAACCACATTCTCATTGAATTTGATTCAGGGAGAGAATGACATACATACTAAATGGAATATCTCAACCTGCAGCAGAATAGGGGGAAGGGGGATGAGAGGAGGGATGATGGATGGGAGGGCATCCTTGGGGGGAGGGGAGGTTGGAAGTACCCACTATAGAAGAGGGACAGGATCATGTAGGGAATGGACCAGGTGGGGGGTGGGATGAGTGGGAGGGAATTATAAGCAGCCTTGTACAATATATCTACCATGCTAATGTTTTGCATAGCTAGACATGTACAACATATACTGAATTACTTATCTCCCCAGAGGGAATGGGTGACAAGGGAGGAAGGAAATGGATCTGAAATTCGAGGTCTTAACATTAAATGTTTCAAATATATATAAATACTATTATTAATATTCTTTTGCTTATGATTGGGAGATAAGATGTGCAGGCATTGGGACACAAAGATTCACCTTCCTCTAATGGAAAAGTCGAAGGGGGTATGGGAGAAGGTATGGGAGAGAGCAGATTGGAGGAAGCGATATCTTGTGGGACTGCTATTCTGGGAGGTTGGATAGGGGAATAACGGGGGGAAAATGATTGTAACTCAAAATCTGGCGGAAATGAATGATGTAAAACAGAAGTTAATAAAGCATTTGTTTAAAAAAATAAAGAAACAAAAAATAAGTTAAAAACATGAAGTTACTCAAAACTAAGGGAGAAAGCAAGTTAGTATCCCCTTTTTCTTCCAAGTAAAACAAGTTTACAATACTGGAGTGCTTTCCCCAATAGAGGGATTCTCTTCTCCAACAGGGATCAAAATTCATCCTCTCGTATTCTTCCTATATAACCCCTGTCTGTATATTTCTTTAAATCTATAGTGAATCTGCACATACTATGAATACTATCATCGTGGTCCTCTACACTGCCCTCTTTATGTTCTTTCACACTAGCCATTGCCACAATGGACTTTTTCAAGCTAAATGAAAATATAATGAAGAAATCTAAGGTAACGTGTACTTAATTCTTTTGCAGAAATTGAGAAATTAGTCATAGGATATGAGAGACAGTATTTAAACCTAGTATATATTCCTCCCAAGTATTACATTATCCTTAATCTTTTCTCTATACTGAAATGCATTTTCTATTTATTATCTAAAATTTTAGGCCATCTGCAACTTCAAAACAAGGATGACCCCCACCAAAGCGATAAAGGAAAGGAAATAATCCATTGTTCAGTCTTTTAGCAATCATGTTGTGATTTTTACTTATGTAACTTTTTTCACTTATAGCAGCTTTAATCTCCCAACAATTTTGATTCTATTATTTCATAATCTCTTCCTAATTCTACACACTTTATTCTGGTGCATTTGGTTAAAAATTCTAAAGTATTAAATAGCTATTGTATTTGTGAATTCTTTAAAAATCAGTCCTCCATAAAAGCTTTACTGACTCCCCATAGCGTGAAGGTGACCCTGGGTTTCTTAAGAACAAGCCTCTAAAAAGCAAGTTTTACTGACAAGTTCCTCCAAACTGAAAAAGTTTTAGGCTTGGTTAATGGTGATAGGCATAACTGCTGTTGGAGATCTGCCTCACTTCATATGGAAAGTCATCCCCAGAAGGCTGGTCACTAGGCAGATGAGTTATTTGGCCACCATAATCTATGTGTACCTTGAGCCATTGTTCATGGTCAGATGAGATTAAGCTTTGAAAAATATCATTTTAATAACATCAACATGGCTCATGTCCCCTCCTAGCCAAAGAGTATCTCTTTCTCTAGAAACACCTGAATTTTGTTTGTTTTAGCTGTGATTTATGTGTCCCCAGTTCCCTTACAAGCATCAAACTCAAGGAACACAAACCAAGCTTATTCCTGTTTTGAAGTCAGTCCAGAGGACAGCAGAGTGAGCTTGTTTACTGGAGGGCAAAGGGTCAGGTTCTGGGCTGTTCTCCTCTCAAGGTGAGGCCTTTCTTCAGGAAGAAACCAAAGAGAGTTGTATAACTTTGCCCACACAGTCTCAGAGGTAAAGTCTGAGGAATAGACCTTACTAATGCAAGAAACAGCAACAGCTCAGATGGAGAGAGATTTTCTCCAAGAGCCCATGACAGAAACGGACATGTTGATTAGACCCAATTGAGCTCATCAGGAACCCTGACCTCCTTTGTAGAGGAGGAGAAATCTCATTCTGAAGAATAGTGTGATCACAGAATCTGACCTTCTTGCCAAAGACCAGACATTTCTTAGGAAACAAGTGGTAATTCATAATTCAAAAGTTCTGGAGAGAAAAGAGAATTTCCTCAGTAGTTTTACTGTTTAGAGAAAAAGTTCACTTGCCCAGTCCCCTTTAGGATACAGGGCAATAAAGGGAACACAGGATTTGGAGAGACAAGGGACCTGGAATTTGCTACCACCTGCTATTACAGTAAGTAATTCCAAAAGTGCTTGTCTACTGGAAGAGGTGATGTTTGTTCAGCAGCCCCAAACTATTATATCCTTGTGGGAGAAATTTATGGGGATTTACTTGTGGTTTTCATATGTTTACTATATCTGCTTATAAGGTACTACACATCCTTTAAATCTTCAACTTTGTTTTATGCTGTGAAATATAGGCTGTCCTATACCTGATAAGCCATATGGTTATCATCGTGCTTGTACAGGAAATGGAGTCTTAGTTATTAACATTTAAAGAAACCCAAATGTGAGCTATGCCTATATTTGCCTGGCACATGGTAAAAACCTAATAAATACTTCTTTATTGCATTATTCTGGGGAATAAACTCCAAGTGATATCATAATGAATGCAAAAGGAAAAAGTGAATATTGGTGCCTAAGATCAGACTTAATCCATGGAAACCAGAAGGCATTAAAAGAAACAAATAAAAACACAAACTTAATTCCTAGTTCTTTGTGGTTGCCTTATGCTGCCACTTTCTAAGGTGATGATGACAGAATAGCAGAAAAGAGGCACAAGGTTCTGAGAATCACGTAATTTGGCATATACAAAATGTGAGACTCTTATCCAAAGAATAACAAGTTAACAAAGTAGTAGGCAATTAGGTGACACAGTGGATAAAGCTCCAGACCTAGAGTCAGTCTGTCAGTCAATACGCATTTATTAAGTTGCCTGTTGTGTGCCAGGAACTGTACTAAAATCTGGGGACACAAAGAAAGACAAAAGACAGGCCCTGCCCTAGGGGAGTTTACAATCTAACAGAGGAAACAACTACATACAAATAAACTACACGCAGGATAAATAGGAGACATGAATTAAGAGGGGTTGGGGAAGGTTTCCTGTAGAAAATGGGATTTTTATCTGGAACTTGAAGGAAGTCAGGGAAACCAGGAGGTGTGCTGTTTAAAAAGTTTGAGAGATAATTTCTGATAATTAATTGTTTTATTAGTAATTAATATATTAATTATATTAACATGTCATATAATAATATATAATAATAAATATAATCAACACCAGCATTTCATTAATAAACAATAATTTAATAATTAATAGATGATATTAATAATTAATAAAGATATAATAAATAAATAAATCTTAATTGCCAAAGACCAGTCTTGGTGGTCGGCTCATAATTTGTATGCCTTTGGAAGAGTGGTTGTTCCTAAGGGTGGCAATCAACTCTGATTTGTTAGTAATTAATGATAGGCGAACCTATTCTAATGAGGGCTGGGAGAGTGACATCCTGTAACTATTGCTCAAAGGGAGTACCTCTATACCCAGACCACATGCAACCTTGGGCAACCTGAACAGAGGATCTACCTCAGCCCAGATGAGCTTGGGTGGAACCATGTGGGCAGGAATTCATTTTAGATAAGAAGTCTGATCCAGTGGGTGGTGAAGCAATACCCAGTATGAGGAGAATGTAAATTCTATCTTCCATAAGCCCTGTTCCTGGGAGACTGGGCTTTAGACAAGGAAACAAGACAGGGAAAAAAGCTTGGGTCTCCTCAATTTTAACAATATTTATACAAGAGAGAAATGATCATTTCTCTCAGAGATAAAGTAATCCCGACATGGAGGACAGCCATTGGAAATGCCTGGAGCAAGATGGACCGTCTCACTTGTGGGACAGCTAGGAAGCCAATGTCAATGGATCAAAGAGTACTTGTGGGGGGAGGGGGAGGGGGGGCTGACACTTGGAGGAGTCAGAAGACCAGAAAAGAACAAAACTATTACATAGATGGAGGCTTCAGGAACTATAACTTCATTTGTCCTGTGCCTGTTCCCATCTAGGCAAGAATCATTATTTGATGCTGGGTGGCCCTGAGGTCTGAATATATCACATGGTAACAATGTGCTTAATGGGTGGACAACACCTCTCTTTTACCGCTCTTTGGATAAATTCCCTCTTAGAGAAATGAACTGGTGAAAAGAAAATTGTGAACAAGTTAAAAAATTTTCCAGACTCACAAGAGGATCCCACCAGCTCATAAAATTTGTGCCTGTCTTGTTGACATTGACACCATTCCTTTGCTAGCCTATCACATTCTCCTCTATTTATCGATGTTAATAGACTGAGAAAATGTTTGTTCTACTCTGAATTATCCTCTATAGTAAATTTACTCAGACTTTGTGTACAAGTAAGAATTGCCAAGTAATAAAAAGAAAGGGCAGAGTTTAAAAATAAATTTATTCTAGATGAGCTAAGTTTATTTATCAAGGCAGCAAGGTGGTGCAGTGAACAGTGGGCTAGAATTGGGGTCAGGAAGGCATTTAGTCACATGATCCTGGGAAACCCTTTCTCGGTCCTGATTTCCTCTTCTGTAAACTGGGGGTGATAATAGCACCTACAAGGTTATTGTGAAGCTAAACGACAATATTTGTAAAGCACTCTGCAGACCTTAAAGTACTACATGAGCAGCTAGGTGGCGACATAGTGCACAGTTGGGAAAACTCATCATCCTGAGTTCAAATCTGCCCTCAGAGTCTTACTAGCTGGGTGACCCTGGCCAAGTCACTTAACCCTGTTTGCCTCAGTTTCCTCATCTGTAAAATGAGCTGGAGAAAAAAATGGCAAACTATTCCAGCACCTTTGCCAAGAAAGACCCAAACAGGGTTATGGAGAGTTATATGCAACTCAACAACAATAACAAAAGCACTATATAAAATACTAGCTATTGTTACTCACCCAGATCTATTTACCCAACCCAGACATATAGTCCCTCATCACCAGGCATTTGAAATGCAAGATGTCCAAGGCAGAACTCAAACTCCTTTCTTCTCCTGAACTCCTCTTCTCCCCACTGTCAAGGATGCCACCCCCCCTCTTACTCACTCAGGCTTGAAACTCTAGAGTCAATCTTTCCCCTTCACTCACTCCATGGGTGCAGTCCTTTGCCAGATCTTGCAGTTTCTACCAAAGCAACATCTCATGGATCCCCTTTTCTCTACTTAAAAAAAATTTATTTACTTTAAGTTTACAACATTCAGTTCCACAATCCCTTGAGTTCCAGATTTTCTCCCCTTCCTCTCCTCCCCCATCACGGGGGCCTAAAATCTGATATAGGTTCTACAAATACCTTCACGTTAAATGTTAGTCAAGTTGTAAAGAAGAGTTATAACCATGGAGTGAACAACACTCTTCTCTCTACTTATATGGGCCCTCATCACCTCACACTCAGACTACCATAATAGGCTTCTAACTGGTCTGGCTGCCTCATGTTTTTCTCTACTCCAATCCATCATTCTCTTAGCTGCCCAATCAATTTTTCTAAAATGCAAGCCTGAATATGTTATCTTTCTTCCACCCTCACCCTGAGCTCCAATGGCACCCTACTACCTCCAGTCTCTCCCCACTCTAATCCATCCTCTACTTAGTTGCCAAAGTCATTTTCCTAAAGCACAGGCCTGACCATTTCATCCCCCCTACTACTAAATCTCATTGGCTCCCTATTGCCTCCAAGATTAAATGTAAAGTCCTCTGTTTGGTTGGTATTTAAAGTACTTCACAGCCTATCTCCTTACTACCTTTACAGTCTTCTTACACTATCCTCCTTCATATACTCTATGGTTCAGTTTCATTGGTTTGTTTGCTGTTCCTCATATATGACACTTGAATCCATGCCTTTATGTTGGCTGTTGCCGCAATGTTCTCTCTCTCTCCTCACCTCCATCTTTTGGTTTCTCTGGTCTCCTTCAAGATTCAACTCATGTTCTACCTTCTGCAGGATGTCTCTTCCACTGGTCACCCCAACTGCTAGTGCCTTTGCCTCTCATCTCAGATGAGCTTCTATCTAATCTCTCTCTCCATATATGTATGTCTGTATGTATACAGACATACATATATACACATACATATATACACATACAAATGCATATATATGTATACACAAATATATGTATACATACAAATATAATATGTACCTAGTTATTTACATGTTGTCTCATCCAATTAGAATACATATTCTTTGAGGCCAGAGGCCATGTTGTTGCTTTTATTTGCATCTCTAGCACTTGGCATAGTACATTGTGCTTAATAAATAGTTATTGATTGATCGACTGACCAAAAGAAAAACTGACTATATATAATGGACAGAAAATGACTAGTAAATGATATGGGAGTTATTTCAGAAAGACCTCTTTATATGCAGTCATATCACTGACTAATTAGAGCCAAGAGCAATGACAATGCTAAATTAGAAGAAAGGATAAAAATAGCTAAGAAAAAAAAAACCCATGTGCAATTACAACCACTACACTTATCTAAGCAAAATATCAATCATTAAAAGTGGGAAATGGCTAAAGATAAAGGCATTGATCCTGATCATAAGCAAGTTGCTTAATCTGAACCTGAGATTCCTTATTTTAAAAATGGGGGTAATAATGCCAAAACTACTTTGCTGAGAGGATCAAATAAGATAACATATGCAGAAAATTTTGTAAACCTTAAAGCACTATATTACTGTCAAGCAGCAGCATCAACATCATAATTATCACCTCTATTTCTTACAAAAGCTTAATAATGTCAAATAGTCCATAACATTGAAGAGGACAAAATAATTAAGAAGTCTCTTCATCCAATAAACACTTGATCTTCTTGCCAAGTGGAGAGCCATGGGCATCAAGGGTAATACCAACTTAGAGTGCAAACTTAAAATAGGATTATTTAGCAGTCTAATAACAATAATGAATATTTACATGTCATTTGAAGTTTTGAAAAGAATTCTACATGTAATCTCACAAATGGTAAGACAGAAGAGGAAAAAGGAACCCAAAGAAAGGTTAGTGTGAAAGTCAACTAAGGCATTCTATCCCAAGGGTATTTATAGATAAAACCCAAAGGAGGGCAACAAATAGGCAGAAAATGGATAGACTTGGCAGCATTTCTATTACAAACAGTCTCACTTATTGATGATAGCAGAACCACCATATTTGGATTCTAATACCTCAGTTACTAAGATATATGAGGAAAAAGAAATGAGACCTAGAAGATAAATCCAGGAAGAATAGCTGGACCAGACCAAGTTCACACAGAACAAATCTGTGCTAGATAGTGATGAAATTTTGATAGCATGGATAGATTGGGTTTAATGATATCTCAGAGAGGAAGATACAAAATGATGAGGAAAAAAATCCCATGCAGGACTTTGATACTTTAAGGGACACATGATTTCATTAATGTGAACACTTCTTTCCACAGCACAGATTGTAGCATACCCACACCTCTTTTTATATGAGGCTTCTACTTGTCCTGTTGTTAATCTTTCACATTCTAATGTAGTGGAAATCTTCCTCTAGCTCCCTTGGAGCTACGTTGGCATCACTGAAGTCTACAGATAGTGAATTAACCCTCATTTTCATCGCATTAACTGGCCTCACTTTCCCAGTAACACACTTCATTGATAATATCTTCACTGCTTCTCCTACACAAACCATTGTTGGTAATATGCTGTAGCCTACTAACCTTCACCACATATTATTCCATTGTCCTTTTCTGGTGGCTTGCCCTTTTAATTCTTCAGTGATCACAGAATTCCACGTTTCATAACCATATAACATGACTAAAAGAACACTAATGGACCAAAAAAAAATATTGGACCTATTTCAGGGAGAAGCTTGGGGTCATTCAAAAGCATTCTTCTCCAGAAGAAATCCAGCCAATTCTATTCCTTCCTGTTCACTGCTGATCCCAGTTCATTGTCTGCAGTGTCTGTCATACATGACAAACATGTGTGCATGTATGTGTATATATCATAAACATATACACTATACACACATTCATACATACACACAGAGGTATGTATGTATACATGTATGTATATATATACCTATATATTACTATATATATATACACACACATACACACATTATATATACTATATGTATATACACGTGTGTGTGTGTGTGTGTTGCGGTTGTTTACTTGAAAAGATACTGGAGTGATTTGCCATTTCCTTCTCCTGACTCACTTTACAGGGTTAAGTGATTTGCCTGGTGTCACACAGCTAACAAGTGTCTGAGACAAGATCTGAACTTGTATAGATGGATTTTTCTTACTCCAGGTTGGGCATTCTATCCACTGTATCACCTACCTACTGCCTGCCCCCTCTTTATGCTTCTCCTTCTCTCTCTCTCTGTGTCTCCCTCTTTCTTTCTGTGTCTCTGTGTGTGTCTCTGTCTCTCTCTGTCTTTAGTTTCTGTCTATCTCTGTCTCTGCCTCTATGTGTATATGTATACACACACACTTTCTCTGTCTCTAAACACACACACACACACACACACACACACACACACAGATGGATAAGATCCAAGAATTGTCTACAGTGCTATTTGTTGTCTAAGCAATGGGCATATTGCATCCAGTTGGCTTTTCCTATTTTGATATACAGTCTCAACATTTTTCATTGATTATAGGTCTCATCTAGGATGCTCTGCAAATTTTAGAATTCATGCAAATGATATAATACTATCCACAAAAAACACATCATTTAGAGAACTTCTCCATCTCTAAGGGGAATCACTATTCCATTTTGACTATACACTGGATATCTTCCACGAGAGTGGCAAATAGCTTTGGCAAGCAAATGTCTCCGTATTTTTACCTTGCTTGATATTTGAAAATCAGGGGGTCATTGGACAATATTGTCTCTATTGTAAAAGATTTTGAGAATTTTTATGATTTTGACAGAAATCATCTTGTCAGAAAAGGGCCTTGAAGCTGGTGTTTTACATTGCTGAAACAAATTTTTTATAGTCAATAGCCAATAAACACAGTGGGATTCTTTTTTTTTATCTGTATCTTTTAGTCAACTGCACAATTGTAAAAGATACTGTCTACTGCAAAATGCCATTTTTAAAAACTTGCCTTTTACCTTCTCAAATTCTCATAAAGATTTTATAGAGATGGGAAAGTAGGCAAATGGATCTATAGTTATTGATATTTTCTTGGTCACCTCTTTTTGGTAATAATAAGGTTCATACTTTCTCTGAAGCATTTTAAGTTACTCCCTTCTTTCAGCTCTCTTGAGAATCAATCCTTCAATGCCCTCAAAATTTTATTGCCTCCAGTATGGACCTGCTCTGTGTATATTGGGTCTCTTCTACCACCTTTTTCTATCTTTGTATGCTAAAAAAAAATTGCCATTTCTCTATCATCACTAAGCACATCCAAGATTGTAATATTTAAAGCTAATGAAAAACCTTTACTATAAGTGATGGAGAAAAAAATTTTTTCTATACAAATCTTGACAGTTGTTTTTCACTTTTATATGTTTGTTGTCTTTTCCCTAATTTTATACTTAAATACTTTTAGTACAATTTGACTTAATTGGGTTCCTTCTCAAGATTTATGTATATTTAAAAAAAACAAATATTATTATTCAAAAAAGTGATTCTGAGAACATTATCCATTACTAACCTCTATGTCTACTTCCTCATTTCTATAAAATTTTTATGAGAATGTTCTACAATGATCACATTGCCTACATTGTAGGACTTAAAATTACACCCAAGAGTCTCTTAGGCTTATGTTAAAGATCTCACAAAATTCCTTGATAGATGCCTTGTACCATAAGGTAAGAGCTCCTATTCCAGATTTATATGGAGTCTGGATTCATCTTGCAAGTAACCTACCAAACACAAAAGACTCATAAACAAACACTTAAATATAATGCAATAACATATCACCATCATTAGAATCTCCTTGAAAAGTCATGGTATTTTGTAGGACTGACAGAGGGATGTTTCATTTTCTCCTCAACCCTCTTCTGTCCAAACAATTTAATTGTCCAGATCCATTAGCCCCCAAGGTATGGCTCATTAATATTTCTGGTTTAGGATTATCCTGTTAGTGGACATTCTCTCCCTAAAGAAACGATGTAGTTCCTATTTATCTTGAATATAATTTGCTTTGTGTGTGTTTGTGTGTGTGTGTGTGTGTGTGTGTGTTTTATATTGTCTCTCTTATTAAAGTGTGGGCCCCTTAAGGGCAGGGAATGTCTTTTGCCTCTTTCTGTATCCCCAGAGCTCAGCATGATGGCAAGCACATGGTAGGTACTTAATAAATGGGACCTGACTGAGCTGCACTTTGAAGGATTTAGACTGTTAGAGAAGATAGCATTTTAATAGGCACAGAATCACAAGCTTTCTGAGTTGGAAGGGACTTTAGAAGCCATTTTGTACAATCAAACCAGAGTAAGAATCCTCTCTACAGCCTGTTCAATATGTGCTAATCTAATCTTTCCTAGAAAATGGCCAGTAAGGAGGAACCAGTTGCTTCCCAAAGCAACCTGTTCAATTTTCAGACAGCTGCAATTGTTGGAAAACATTTCCCATGTAATAGGATCAGATGCTGGAAATGGATGACTGATAGTTTCAGTGAAACTTTCCCACCATTCCCTTCCTTGATCTTGAGAGAGTTCTTCCCTTGCCTTTGGACTGTTCAAGTATGACTCTGATTGACAAGACAGTGCCTTCCATCCTAAAGGACTGTGGTGAAAAGAAGCCTATACATGAGAGTCAGCAGAAATTAGGGAGGAGAGTTACTATGGAGTATAGAAAATGGGATTCCTGAAACCAAGGCAGTGTGACCAAATCATGCATAAGAAACGGGACAAACACTTAGAATGAAATAAATTAATTCTGCAATAGTCAATGACCCTTCATTTCTCTTTTCCGTTTTATTGTGATAATTAAGCATGTTGACAATTTGAGTCGTTAATCTATATATATTTGCTTAAATATAACAGAAAGGAAGGAAGGTAGGTGGCACAGAGTGTGGGGCCTAGAGTCAGGGAGACCTGAATTCTAATCCAGTCTCAGACACTTATTAGCTGTATGAGCCTGGGCAAGTCACTTAACCCTGTTTGCCTCAGTTTCTTCATCTGTAAAATGAACTGAAGAAGGAAATGGTGAGCTATTTCCATTACCATTATCATAAAATGGTAAACCACTTCAATATCTTTGCCAAGAAAATGGAGTCACCAAGACTTCAGACATAACTAAACAACAACAGAAAGGAGATAAGGAAAACCTGTGAGGGGAAAGAGATTGATTTAAAACTACACTATTTGGATAGGGCATATTCTCTGACTGGGGACTCAGAGCTGTGGAAGCAAGTTATTGATTAATTTTTACAATTTCTCAGGGCTTTCCCTAGACACTGAATAAGCAGTGGGTGATGCTGGCACTATGGTGGGACCTCTATCATCTTCCTATGATTTTTTTGAGAAGAAAACTACTCCCACAAGGGAAGTGCCCAGAGGGTGTCTGGAGAAGAAGTATTACCCAAAGGGAGTAGTAGTACAGCCCACAAAAAAAGAAGAAGGTCTGAAAGCCTTGGCTATCTGCCTACCATATTAGTATAGAATAAGTGGGCTTTTTCTTTAAATGACAAACAACATATAGCTAAAACCTATGGTTTGGAGGGTGGAGTCAAGATAGCAGAGTAGAAACAGGGTTCCTGCTTCCACCTCCTCCAATTCATGTCAAAAATGACTCTAAACTTAACTTTGGAGCTACAGAACCCACAAAATGACAGAGAGAAGCTAACCTCCAGCTGAAGACAGTCTAGCAGGCCAGCAGGAAGGGGACAGCACAGAGCTCTGGTAGCTGAGCCCAGCCCCACATGAGCCTAAGGTTTTAGCCTCAGGGTGGCCACAACCAGCCACCGGCTGGAGGGACTTCAGATCACCAGCAGCTGTGGCAGTTTCCAGAATTGTCAACCCATAGATGCTAAGGACAAAGTGAGAGGTCAGTGCAGTGTGGACTTTGTGAACCCAGATTTCAGGAGTGTGGTCTGGCCTTTACTCCCCAGGGGGAGAAGTGGCTGAGGTGCAGCAGCCATGCAACCGCCACTACATGGCTGCGTCAGAGGTCCTGGCCTGCAGATTGTATTGGGACCAAGCAACCAGTCTAAGGGGTAATTGCTCTTGCTTTAACCTGCTTGGATTTGGATTGCAGTCTAGGGTAAGGGTCCTAGAATTTGTGACCAGTTTGCCAGAGTGTGTGGAGGCTTCAGAGAGGGAACCCAACTAATTCTTTGAGTAGCTGTGAAAACCCAAGCATTTTAGGACAAAGCTCCCCTCTCTGGTAGCAGAGTTCTACTGTGGCAAAAAACTCAAAAGTCAAGTAATTGAATGGCAACATGAGCAAGCAAAGGAAGCAAAGCAAGCAGAGCAATCCAACTTTACACTTCTATTTTTGGGATAAAAAGAATCAAAGCATGGAAAAGGAAGAAGACAGCGAAGTAAACTCCTGCACCAAAAGATTCCAAGAAAAATATGAGCTGGTTACAGGCCATAGAGGAGTTTAAGAAGGATTTTGAAAACCAATTAAGAGAAGTGGAGGAAAATTGGGAAGAGAAACGAGAACAATGCAAGAAAATTATGAAATGAGAATCAACAACTTGACTGAAGAAAATAACACCTTAAAAAACAGACTAACTCAAATGGCAAAAGAGGCTCAAAAAGGCAAAGAGGAGAAGAATGCCTTTGGCTTTTTGCCAAATTTGCCAGATGGAAAAAGAATCTTAAAAGCTCACTTAAGAGAATCATTCCTTCAGAATTAGATTGGAGCAAATGGAAGCTAGTGACTTTATGAGAAATCAAGATACTATTAAAGAGATATAAACAAATGAAAAAATAGAAGGCAATGTGAAATATCTCATGGGAAAACCACTGACCTGGAAAATAGATCCAGGAAAGATGATTTGAAAATTATTGGACTACCTGAAAGCCATGATCAAAGAAAGAACCTAGAAATCGTCCTTCAAGAAATTCTCAAGGAAAATTGCCCTGATGTTTTAGAACCAGAGGGCAAAATAGAGGTTGAAAGAATCCACTGATCACCTCCTGAAAAAGATCCCAAAAAGAAAACTCCTAGGAATATTATAACCAGGTTCCAGAGTTCCAAGATCAAGGAGAAAATATTACAAGCAGCCAGGAAAAAATAATTTTAATATTGTGGAAACACAATCAGAATAACACAGAACCTGGCAGCGTCTACACTGAGGGATCACAGGGCTTGGAATATGATATTCTGGAGGCCAAAGGAGCTGGGATTAAAACCAAGAATCACCTACCCAGCAAAACTGAGTGTCATGTTTCAGGGGAAAATATGGTCATTTAATGGAATAGAGGAGTTTCAAGCATTCTTGATGAAAAAAACCAGAGTTGAACAGAAAATTTGACATTCAGATACAAGAAGCAAGAGAAGCATGAGAAGGTAAACAGGGAAAAGAAATCATAAGGAATTTATCAAAGTTGAACTATTTACATTCCTACATGGAAAAAAACGATAATTGTAATTTTTAAAACTTTTCTCAGTATGAAAATAGTTGAAGGGAATAGAAATGTGTATATATACATATACACATATATGTATATATACATGTCTATATAGGAGGGTATATGGGCATATGAATACATATGTGAGATATGTGAGTGTGCATATATATGTGGACAGTTATACATAGACAGAGGTCATAGGACCAATTTAATAGGAAGGGATGATACTTAAAATGTGAAATTAAGAGGTGAGAGAGGAGTATAATGAGAGGAGATGGGGAAAGATAGAATGGGGTTAATGATCTCATATAAAAGAGGCAAGGGAAACTGTTACAATGGAGGGGAAGAACAGGAAGGCAAAAGGGAATGCGTCAAACTTATTCTCATTGAATTTGGCTTAGGGAGGGAATGACATACACACTAAATAGGGTATCTCACCCTACAAGAGAGTAGGGGAGAAGGGAATGAGATGGGAGATGATGGAAGGGAGGGCAGCCTAGGGGGGAGGGAAGTTGGAAGCACCCACTTTTGAAAAGGTACAAGAACAGGGCAGCTAGGTGGCATAGTCAATAGAGCACCAGCCCTGGAGTCAGGAGGACCTGAATTCAAATCTGGACTCAAACACTTTACACAAAAACTAGCTGTGTGACCTTGGGCAAGTCACTTAACCCCAATTGCCCTACCCTCTCCCCACTGAAAACAAAAAAACAAAACAAAACAAAAAGGCACAAGATCAAAGTGGAGAATAGAACAAGTGGGGGGTGGGATAGGATGAAGGGAAATATAGTCAGTCTTTCACAATATATCCACTATGGAAATGTTTTGCATAGCTACACATGTACAACCTATATTGAATTGTTTATCTTCCCAGTAAGGGTGGGTGATGAGGGAGGAAGGAAAAGAATCTGGAATTCAAAGTTTTAAAATCAAATGTGTAAATAAATATATATGTATATACATTTATTATTATTAATATTATTATTATTATTATTTTACATGTAACTGGGAAATAAGATATACAGGCACTGGGGCACAGAGATTCACTGTGCCTTACTGGAAACTCGAAGTGGGGAATGGAGGAAGATGTGGAAGAGGGTAGGTTGGGGGAAGGGATATTTCAGTGGGATTGTTTTGGGGGTGGTGGGGAGGGGAAAAATGGGGAGAAAGTGTGCAACTCAAATCCTTGTCAAAATGAATGATATAAACTAAAAAATAAAAAAGAGAGGGAAAAAATAAAACCTATGGTTTGTAACAGAGACACATTGGAATCCTTTCCAATAAATCCAGGGGTGAAACAAGGATGTCCATTGCTTCCACTTTGATTAAACATGGTACTGCAAATTCTGGCTATGTAATAACACAACAAAAGGAAGATGAGGAAACCACAGGTAAACAAGAAACAAAATTATCACTTTTTGCAGGTATGATAGTGTATTTAAAGGACTCTAAAGAGTCAAATAAAAGTTAATTGAAACAACAACTTAAACTAATTTGCAGGATAGAATAAATTCACAATATCATTAACATTTCTATATAACACCAATAAGACTCAGCAAGAAGGAATAGAAGGGGAAATTCCATTTAAAATTACTTCAGAATATATTAGATACTTGGGAGTCCACTTTCCAAAATATACAAAAGAACTTTATAAACACAATTACAAACAACTGCTTACAGAAATATAAATCTAAATAATTAGAAAAATGGTTGTTATACCTCATTCTCAAAGAGGATCAAAATGGCATCACTACGTTAGAGTCACGTTACATTGTGTCCAACTGTGGCTAATAAAACCAGTATCAGCTAGGAATGCTCAACCACACGTCAGGCACAAATAGTCCATGTGAATATTTCGAGTGTGTTCTTTAAAATTGCACATGTCATGTTTATTTTTAAGAATTAGAAAAAATATTAATTACTCATAGGTAAGATGAACCAATATAATTAAAATTACAATAATTCCTAAATGTATTAATATATTTATTCAACATCATACTAATCAAACTGCCAAGGGATTATTTATAACCTAGAACTAGAAAAAATAATAACAAAATTCATAAGGAGAAGAAAAAGTCAAGAATCTTAAGAAAAATAATGGAAAGAAATGAGAACAAAGGAAGCCTATTAGTGCCAGAATTCAAACTATGAAACTAAGCAGTTTTTTTAAAAAAAAACAGTTTGAAACTGGTTAAGAAATCAAGAGATTAATCAGTGGAACAAATTATTACACAACATACAGAAGCAAATGCATCTAATAAATTTCAATCAACATGAAGACCCCAGCTAAAGGGATAAGGATTCACTATTCTATTTTTTTTAAATCAGGAATAGAATTTATTACTGAAAAAAAAGGTAGGGATTGTAGTCATGAACTCAAAGTTCAAGTTAAATTAGATTTAATCAAAAGAGAAAAATAAAGAAACTACACTGTGTGTCAGCCATTATTAATCAAAATTGTTTTAGACTATTTAGAATAACTAGACAGTATAAGGTTGGGATATTGCTGTGGTATAGAAAATGATGAGTTGGTGGACTTAAAAAATATATGGAAAGACTTGGACACATGAAGGAAGAGAAACAGAGGGAAAATAAGTATAGTATAATCCTACATAGATGCATATGAATGTATATTTTATATGTGAGTATGATTATAGATATCTAAATATATGTAATTATATGTATGTGTATGTATGTACGTGTATATATCTTGGTGTGTATATATGTATTGTGTATGTGTATATATGTATATGTATGTAAGCATATGTGTGTGTATCCATGCTTAGTTGGGGAGAAGATGGGGAGAAGGAGAGAAAAAAGAACAAAGTAAAAGGTACAAGCAGAGAACAAAAGAAAACTTACAGGGAAGCAAATATATATATACAGCTCTGAATACAATACATAGTATTTATTATATGAGCTTTCTTGAAATGCATTTATTGCTGTATATTTTGAATCCTCTCATGTTCTGCTGTGCACATGGTAATGCTTTTTCTTTCTTTTCTTATTTTGTATTTGTTTCAATATTTCCATTTATAATATGTTTCTTTTTCTTTTCTTACTATGTATTTAAGTATCAGTATTTTAGTTTAAAATAAATTAATTTAAAATTTTAAACTGTTAGAGAATTGGATAGCAGTATGGAAGAAATTTGACTTAGAACAACACTTGATACTTTATACAAAGATAAGATTCAAATGAATATGTAACCAAGATATTAAAAAATCATCAATAAATCAGGTAAACAAAGGTCCTAAACAAATTAGAGAAACAGAAAAAAAAATTACCATATCTAGGGATAGGAAAAAAGTTCATGATGAAACAAGAAGTAGAAAGGATCACAAAGTTAAAATTAATCATTTTAATTATGTAAAATTTTAAAAGTTTTTACACAAAGAAATCTAAAAAAACTAACACTAGAAGGAAAGCAATTAACTGGGAAAATAGATTTGCAGTAAAATTTTCTCCTAGAGATCTCATTTCCATAATTCATAAGGAATTGATTCAAATTTATAAAAGTGCCATTTCCGAATTAGTAAATTATCTAAAAATATGAACAGACAGTTCTCAAAGGAAGAAACTTATACTATCTATAGCCATATGAAAAAATGCTCCAAATTACTATTAGGTAGGAAAATACAAATTAAAGCACTTCTAAGATCCCACCTCATACCTATCAAAGTGGCAAAGATGACAGAAAAAGGAAATGTTGAATGGGCTGTGAAAACAGGCACCTTGATGCACTTTTGGTGGATTTGTGAATGGATATAACCATTCTGGAAAGCAATTTGAAATTATACCCAAAAAGTTACCAAATTGTGCATGTGCCCTTTGACCTAGGTATTATTACCACTAGGCCTATATCTGAAAGAGAGGAAAAGATCCTTAATGCACAAAAATATATATATACATATATATATATATATTATAATTTTATGTACAAAAATATATCTTTTTGTAGTGGCAAAAAAGAAAAATCAAGAGGCTACCCAACAATTGAGGAATGGGTGATTAAGTTCTGGTATATGAAGGTTATAGAATATTACTATGCTATAAGAAATGGGGAAATAGATGCTTTCAAAGAAGCATTGTAAGACTTGTATGAATTGATGCAGAGTGAAGTAAGGAGGATCAGAAGAACAATTTATAACATCATGATCGTGAAAATGAAGAATTTTGAAGATGTTAATAAATGAATGAAGAATGAAATTAGCAATTTATATAATTACAGACTGATTTATATAATCACAGAGCAATTTATATAATTATAACACCACTGTAAAAACAAATAACTTTGAAAGAATAGTGATCAATACAATTATATACATGATTGCAAAATACTGATGACAGAACATGCTGCTCATTACAAAGAGGTTTGGATTTGGGGTACAGAATGACACAAACATATATATGTATATTTTTGTGTACAGCCATTGGCAGAACTTCTTTACCAGTGAATATTTGTTATAGGAAATTTGCTTTTTTTTCTGTGTTTTTCAATGGGGTGAAGGATGGGAGGGAGAGAAAATAGAATTCTATTGATTTTTTTTAATTTACAGAGAAGTAGGGTTGCTACAGATATGAAAGGTTACATGATCTTTCAGATGAGGTCACTGTTTTGTTAGTTCTGTATTACTTTGTTATAAGAAACATCTCACAGAACAGGACTAATCTATAAATGTATGTGATGTAAAAATATAATGGAAAAACAAAACACACCAATAAAACTGAAAATGAAATCACCACCCTCCTAGATTTATATCAAGTCTGCTTCTTTACATACAGTGTTGTTGTTTAAGAAAGAATGAGGATGAATGGCCTGAGGAGCATATACTTGTTTGGGAGTAGTTCAAAATAATAAAAGGATATTAATAGCACTTCTGTTCTCTCTCACTTGCCCCTACCACTACTGGTCTCTCCTAAAAATGTTCCATCTCTCAGAGGTCATTTAGCCAGCAACCTAGTTGGTCTAATTGTGACCAAGGTTTTCTTGCACTGACAAAGGCATTAACTACCTTATTGCAGTGCATAGGTGTGCAGAGCACATCCACCCTTCCTCTCAGGGCAAAACTTCCAGTGGGAAGCTTGTAATGGAAAAGTTCATGGGGAATGTGGTTACTTTATATGTCATGAGAAAAACCACTCATAGGGAGAGTCACCCTGGGGCTTTCAGATTGCATCAGGTTTGTGTGGTTTTTGATCCTTTCCAGTCTTTCAACCCAAGGCTGCTGGCTTGTATAAACATGAGAATGCCAAGCCCAGCTCAGTGTAAACCTGAGTTTCACCTCATCAAGCAACTCATCTCACCATTTTCCAAGGCTTTCTTTTTAAATTAAAATATTGGGGTGCTTTTGGCCCAGAAATTGTGGTCTCCCTTTGCCTGGAATCTTTCTCTCTCTCTTTTTTCCCATTTGGATATGACTGAACACTGCAGTAACTTTCCATGTCTCTTATTTCTTCACAGAGAAACCAGGTTTTGTGAAACTGTGATCTGACATCCAACACCTGGCTATACTTGACTTCATCCACAGATTCCCACCCTTTCTTTGAATGAAATCTGCTCCATTCAAAATCTGTGGGCAAACAAAGGTCTGGCTGTGAAATTCTGTTTCTCCCTACCCTTTTCCTTCTTAAAACAAGCCAATAAAAACAAAACAGCATGCACAGCTTTTATGTGTGATCTTACTGAATAGCCCAAAGACTACGTTTATGTTTTCAGCCAGTTTCTCAGTGACTCTTCTATTGATGTTGCCCAATAAAAAGGTTCATTCTATGCCCTCACATTCTTGGTGCATTATGAAGAATGAAGAAGAAAAAGCAAATGGAAGTTATTGTCTTTCGGGAACTTTTGAAATGTGAAGTGAGCTCCCCAAAAGAGATGCCAATGATATCTTCACTTCGGGCCTAAGAAACCTACATTTCACGGAGTTCTTAAACAAGTCTGTTGTCTCAAATGAATCCTCTGTTGGAGGATTTTCTGAAGCAAGGCTGGGGAACTTTTCCTCTGACAGGTTTTCAAGTTTGGGTATGGAAAAGTAAAGCTATAAGGTCTACTTAAATTTTCTGTCTGAAAGACAGTACAGTGCAAAAAATGTTCTGGCTTTAGGGTCAAAAGACCAGGTTCAAATACTGCCTTTGAGATTCTGGGAAAGTCATTTAAGCTCCCTGAGCCCCAATTTCATTGCTTGTAAAATGAGGGGGTTGGACCAGGTGGCCCTTAATGATGCTTTTAGATCTAGACCCATGATCCAATGAAGCATCTCTCCAAAAGTACATAATGTAAAGTATTAAGATGTGGAGGAAAGGAGATAGACATGAGACTTGTGACAGACCACCTCCCCAGGGTTTGGGATACTGCAGCCTCAAGGCCACATGTGATATTCCAGGTCCTTGGCTGCAGCCTTTTGACCAAATTCAAGTTTTACACAACAAATTCCTTTACTAAGGGGATTTGTTCTGTGAAGTTTGGATTCAGTCAAAGGACCAAACTTGAAGGCCTAGAGGGCCACATATGGCATTGAGGCCAAATGTTCCTTCACCCTGGTCACTTGCAGGCCTTTTCAGTTTTCCCTCTGGGGCAACCTCTCTAAGCACCCAACAGGAAAGGCTATCCTTCCTATAGGCATATGATAATAGGAATTACTAGCATTTATATAGTGTTTAAGGTTTTTTGTCAAGTTGTTTCTCAGTCATGTCCAATTCTTTGTAATCCTATTTGGAGTTTTCTTGGCAAAGATACTAGAGTGGTTTGTCATTTCCTTCTCCAGATCATTTTACACATGAGGAAACGGAGACAAACACGGTTAGGTGACTTGCCCAGGGTCACACAGCTAATAAATGTCTGAGGTCAAATTTGAATTCAGGTCTTCCTGACTCTAGGTCAGGTGCTCTATCCACTGTACCATCTAGTTGCCCCAAATTACCAATAATCATATGAAAAGATGACCCAAATCACCAATATGAGAAATACAAAATAAAGCAACTCTGAGGTACCACCTCATACCTGTCAGAATAAAAAAGATAATAAGAAAGGAAAGTAACAATTGTTGGAGGGAAAAGAGACACATTAATGCATTCTTGGTGGATCTGTGACTTGCTACAGCCACTCAGGGGGATAATTTGGAACTATGTAACCTAAAACCTAGTAACCTAAATTACTAAACTGTACAAACCCTTTTACCCAAAAATATCATTGCTAGGTCTATATCCCTAAAGAGATCAAAGAAAGAAGAAGAGGATTTATTTGTACAAAATCATTTGTAGCAATTTTGAGGTACCACCTCACACCTATCAGATTCACTGTGATAAAAAAGGAAAATGATAAATGTTGGAGGAAATGTGGGGAAACAGGGACACTAATGCACTATTGGTAGAATTGTGAACTGATCCAGCCATTCTAGAGAGTAATTTTAAACTATGCCTAAAGTGCTATAAAACTGCATACTCTTTGATCCAGCGATACCACTACTAGATCTGCATCCCAAAGTGATTATTTTAAAAAGTGGAGGGTGGAGCATGAGAAAATGGACCTATTTGTACAAAAATATTTATAGTAGCTTTTTTTGGTGGTGGCTAAGAACTGAAAACCAAGGAGATGCCCATCAATTGGGGAATGGCTGAATAAGCTATGATATATGATTATGGTGGAATATTATTGTGCTATAAGAAATGGTAAGCAGAATAATTTCAGAAAAGTCTGGAAAGACTTACATGAACTGATCCAAAGTGAAGTGAACAGAACCAGAAGAATGTTGTATACAGTAACAGCAATATTGCACAATGAAGAATTGTAAATGACTTAGCTATTCTCAGCAATACAATGATCCAAGACAATTCCAAAGGACTCATAATGAAACATTGTATACACCTCCAGAGAAAGAAATGATACTGTGTGAATACAGACTGAAGCATGCTGTTTTTCACTTTCTTTGATTCTTTCTTTCTCTTTCTTTTAGTTCAAGTCTTCTTGTACAAAATGACTAAAATGGAAATGTTTTAATGATTGCACATGTATAACCTATATTGGATTTCTTACCATCTCAGGGAGGGCAAAAGAGAGGTAGAAAGAGATAGGATTTGTAATTCAAAACTTTTTTTAAGATATTAAGAAAATGTCTTAACATGTAATTGATGAAAAATAAAATATTATAAGAATTACTTGTAGCAGCTTTTTGTAGTAGCAAAGAAATGGAAACTAAAGGGTTGCCCATCAATTGAGGAATAGCTGAACAAATTATAGCATATTAATATAATGGAATATTATTGCAGTATAAGAAATGATAGATGATTTCAAAGACACCTGGTAAGACTCATATGAACTGAAGTAAAAAAAACCAGGAGAAATATACATATATATGTATGTATGTATGTGTGTGTATTAATATTAACACTTAATTTAACTTATTATTAATTATTATATTTTATATAATATATAATATTATTAATTAATATATAATATTATTAAGTAATAATATTAATTGTCTAATATATTATATGGTTTTATTTATGTAGATATATGTATATGTGTAACAACACAATATTGTAAATATAACTTTGTAAGACTCAGGAACTCTGATCAATGCCATGAACTTCTCAGATTGCAGAGAATGATGATGAAGCATTCTAAACAGGCATTGCCAGAAAAGTGATAGAATCAAAATGCAAAATAAAATACACATTTTTGGACATGAGGGGTTCTCTTTTTTTTGCTTGACTATGGCTATTTATTACAAGGGTTTTCTTTTTCATTTTTTGGTTAAATGATGGATGGATGGGATGTGAGAGGGGGTAATAGTAATACAGCTGATTTTTAAAAAGGAAGAAAATTAAAGGAAAGAAAAGATGGCCATTGAAGCCAAAAAATTTTAATGCACAAAAAGGGAAGGAAGGCCAGAAAGAATCTGAGACAAGCAGGATAGCTTTGAAAGTTTTATGTTGAATCTATTATCTATTTTATAAAGAAAAACAAGCTGTACATAAGAGATTTTCAGTTTCATGTATAATTCTCCATTTCTGCTCTTGTGCTTGTATGAAGTTTAATTTTTTCTGGTTTTTATTAAGTTCTGAGTAAAAAGTTTTTTTTTTAAAAGAAAGGCTTCACTGAAACATGAGGTTTCAGAACAATTAATTTATATTCAGTCTCAGATGTTTGATTCCAGACTAAAACTGGGATAAGCAGCTACTTCTGTGTTCCTATCAGTGAAATAATATGCCCCTCCATGATAGCAAGGCTGGCATTAGGTTAAAATTGATGCTCTGGACAGCCACCTTCAACACTTGTTTTTAAGTGAATAGTGTGCTTATGAAATGAACCTAGATAAACAAAGGTAACAGTTTCTTCTCAGTCACTGCCATGAACTGGAATGATCTCCATCCATTGACTCTCCCCAGTGACTGGCAACCTATTCCCATCAAGTTTGGTCCTGGGGACTTTGAAACACAGAATGTTTCTGTCACTCCTTTGGAAGTTGTATAATGTTATGGACAGACAACATGAATTTTTGTGTGTTCATTTCCTTCCTTTGAACTCTTTCTTGGCTGCCCCACTTTAGCCTACACAAAGGTTTTCACAAGTTGTTTGTTTATTTTTAATTATTTTATATTAACTTTTTCAGTCTCCCAGATTTGCCTCCCAACCCCTCCCACTTTCATAGCTATTATACATCTTATGTTGGTGAGAGAAGAAGCATCATGCTGGGTGGTACAGGGAAGAAAGTTCAAGACTCAAAGTCAGGAAAAGTGATTCTTCAATCAGGAAAGATTGATTCTTCAATCTCCTGACCAAGTCGTTTATTGTTAGTTTCTTTATTCGTAAAATGAGAAGAAAAGTAGACTTAATACCCCGGCTTGTTGAGAGGAGGGATTGAGATCACCTATGTAAGTTTTAGAAATGACTATGGGGGGCGGCTAGGTGGTGCAGTGAGTAGAGTGCCGGCCCTGGAGTCAGAAGGACCTGAGTTCGGATCTGACCTCAGACACTTAACATCCACAAACAAAAACCTAGCAAAAAAAAAAAATGACTGTGAATGACTAAGCCATTTTGACTATTATAAATATACAAATAAAAAATGAAGAACATATGAAGAAAGACACCATCCATATCCAAAGAAAGAACTGATAAATAGAAGTATGGAATAACTTTACATATATATATATACACAAATTATATTATATTATACAAATTATATTATATTATACACAAATAGGTATATATATATACCTATTTGTGTCTAATGGTAGCTTTCTGAGGAGGGAGGGAAAGGGAAGAAAAAAGGAGAAAATTTTACATAATAACTTTGTTGCATATTTGGAGAGAATAGCAAGTTGTACAAGGCAGATTTGCAGTTTCATGTGCAATCATTTTTTTCTTGTACTGTGTTATATAAATGCTTTGTTTTGTTCTGTGAATCGAAAATAAAATACATCTTTTTAAAAAAAAGAAAATCTAAAAAAAAAAAAAAGGTTTTCCTAACCTTGGAACCCTATTAAATGTTAGCTAATACTGCACTGTTTTGAATTCTTACTAAAATTATTACTGCCAAGAACATGATTTATTTTCAATTTCACCTCATTTCTTCTAGCCTGAGAGTTTGCTTTAGCCTTTAACTTATATAACTCTCAAAAGCTGCAATTTGGGGAAGGTTTAAAAAAAAATGAACCGGTGACATCTGTCCAATTGTACCCTCGACCTGTGAGAGGCAACTTGGGGAGAGGGTGGACAATAAAATCAAGAAGACCCAGGTTCAAATTCTGCCCTTAACATACATTGGCTATGGGACTATGGGCGAAGTCACTTAGCCAACCTGTCTAGACAGTGGAAAAAGTGTTGGATTTGGTGTTAAAGGACTAGGAATTCTGGGTAAGGATATTACTTAACCTCTTTGAACTTCAGTTTCCTCATTTGTGAAATGAGAGGGTTGGATGAGAGAACCTCTAAATTCATTTTTATCCCTACTGTTATGATCCTATAAATTGCAGGGGAATTCCCAGCCCCTTCAAGAAAGAAAAGAAACCATTGCCCCCTAGCCCTACATCCTTCCCGGGCAGTAGAAGGGGGGTGGGGAGGGAGGAGAGGGCTTTTAAGGGAAAGAGAACAAACATTTATTAAGTACACACTATGACCCAGACACTGCTAAGAGATTTACAAATAAAATATTATCTCATTTGATCTCTTAAGATCAAATTAAGAGTACTCATCAGTTCTCACTGTGTCAATATGTCCCTGACAATCTTCCCATAGCAATATTGACTTTTCAAATGTAGATTAGCCAGGTCTGAGACAGTCCTCCCTCTATTCAGGGTAAGTGGGACTTGGATTTGCGGTTTTCTACTGTGTCCCTCTTGGAAAGGATTGAGCACACCCACTGACTCCAGGGATGGGATGTCCCTGTGGTTGTTAAGTGCTGTCTATCTGCATCCATGCTCAGGGATGCCCTCACTCCAACTCTCATCTCCTGGGGTTTCATTATGAATCATTCACAAAGTGACTCAGTGGTTTATAAACTGCTTTAAAGTCTTCTTAGCAGCAGACACAAAGAACCAACAAGGCAGGTGATTCTATCGGTGGTATACCAGTGTAGCCCACCATGAGGAAACAAATATGAAAGCTTGAAGTAAAAAGACAATACGTTAATAAGCATTTGTATTCTAAAGACTGTCCCACAGGATACCTTTAACCAACAGTGCCTCACGTGTATTTAGAATCGTGAAGCTGGAAGTGACTTGGCAGTCAGTTAATAAGCATTTATTGAGCGCTTACTGTATGCCTGGCAGTATGCTAAGTGTTGTGGATAGAAAGAAAGGAGAAATAAAAACAGTCCCTGCCTTCAGAAAGCTCACTGTCTAATGGGTGGCGGCGGGGGGGGGGGGGCGGGGGGGACAACGTACAAACAAAATATATATAGGATAAATTGGAGATAATTTCAAAGGGAAGATGCTAAGGATTAGGAGAATCGTTTCCTTCAGAAAGTGGGTCTTTAGTGAGTAGACAGAGATGAGGAGTTTTAGGCATGGGTGATAGCTAGTGAATATCCCTGGGGCAGAGAGAGGTAGGGAACATGGAAGCCAGTCACTAGATCACAGAATATATGGTGAGAGACTGGAAATGCAGAAAGAATCCAGGTTATGGAGTGTGTTAAAAGTCAGAGTATTTTCTATTTGATCCTGGAGGTAACAAACTAGAGCTTATTAAAACTTGACAGGTTATCTAGTTCAAATCTCTCATTTTATAAATGAAGAAACAAAAGTAAAGTTGTGACTCATGTACTTTCACAGGCAGCTAATTGGAACCAGAACAGGGATTAGAACCCAAGTCCCCTGACTTTCAGCCCAAATTTCTTTTACTAAAGGTTTGATTAGATCATCTCCAAGGTCCCTTTTCGGTTACAAAGCCTATGATGCTACTTGCTTTCAGGGAGGTGGGTTATGGGAGGGAGATTAAAAAAGCGAAAATGTTGGTAGTCATTGCTAAATGAATGTAAAATCCGGGGAGGAAACCCTTTCTACCAACCCTGATCTTCACCTTCTCAGTAATCTATAGTTATTAGAGAGTTTCCCAGAGTGCTGAGAATTTGTAATTTACCTAGAGGACTAGAACCCAGGTCTACCTCCTGCAGTGGCTAACCCTTTATCTATTATACTGGCTCCTTTAGTAATTGAAAGTGAGTTTCTTCTTTTAATTAGTTTAATCATTTCCTTTTTTAATCCTATTTAAACTGTTGATTTATTTATTCCTTTTGCATGGTGAAAATAACTCAACTCTTCTATTACTACCTAAGTGACCCGAGGTAATTCACTTTTCTCTGGGTCTTAGTTTTCTCATCTATAGAAGGACTTATACCAGGTGGTCTATAAGGTCTCTTCTAGCTCTAGATACTATGATCTGAGGTTCATTACAAATTATCAGAAATTCATAATTAATGTATGTTTTATTTTATAATATGAGAAAACAGAATTTGAATTGCCAAAAATCCTTTTGCTGAAACTTTTCAGGAAGATGACTATTCCCTGTAGCAGTCAACTTGAATATTTTCTGTCCACATCAGAAAAGCTCACCATCAATTCAATTCAACATTTATTAAGCACTTAAAATCTGTGTATATAATGCAAAGGGAGATATGCTGCCCTGTCCCTTCCCTGCCCTGTCCTCAAAAGGTTTACCATCTGATGAAAGTAAAAGACATGAATTCAAATAAAATATTTATTAATACCTTCCTAATGACAAAGAATTTAGTTTTCTCCTCTTGTGAAGTCAATGCCTTTCCTTGACAAAGTCACCTTTAGATCACTTTCTATCAATTTCTGAAATCTGTGAAGAAATCTTAGTTTGTCCCTCTAAGATTAATATTTTATATATCTCGATAGTGTTTACTAATGAGAGAAGATTTCTAAATGTTGCTGTGCATAAAACCTTCATCCTCCATTTGCTTCTCTATGATGAAGCCCAAAGGTATTCTTCTCTTCCTACCTGTCCATCCCATGCAGAAATCTGGTAGGATATAAGGAAGAATTCTGTTATCTTCTCAAGGAGAGAAAAGCCAGTGTGTTCTTAGGCTGCATTAAAAGGGGCATGTTGCCTAGGACTAAGGAGATGAGATAAGAGCCCCACTACATTCAGACCACATCTGAAGGAAAAATTGTGTTCAGTTGTGGGTACCATATTTGAAGAAAGACATTGGTAAGAAATTATCTACAGAAAGGGTAACCAAGACTGTGAAGAGTCTCAAGGTCATATTATAGGGGACTGAAGGGATATTTAGCTTAGAGAAGGGAAAACTTAATAGAGCACATGACAGTTACAATATCTTCAAGTATTTTAAGGGTAGTACGTTGGAAAAGGAAAAGATTCATTCTGCTGATCCCCAAGTGCAGAATTAGAAGCAGTGACTAGAAGTTATCAAGAGGAAGATTTCAATTCCATATAAAGAAAAAGTTTCTAACCCTTAGAGTTCTCCAAAAAGCAGAGTTTGCTACCTCAGGAAGTAATGGGTTCCCTCTTGCTGAAGATCTTCCAGTAAAGGCCAGATGATTACTTGGTCATATTATAGAAAGCTTGGACTTTGAGGCCCAACTAAACAACATTTATTTCCTTGCACCAGGTACTATGCTAAGCACAAAGAAAAGGCAAAAATCCCTCTAAGATTCTGTAATTCTTATATTATCATACTAGATGCATGACAGGACTGTCTAGTTGTTTTCAGAGAAGATTTCATTTATTTGGGACCTATAGGAGTTGGACTTCTCTCAAGTAAGAAAGAGAAGACAGGACATTTTTAGCAACTCAAAGTAAGAAATCCCTGTATTTTCAAATATGACACTAAGCCTATTCTGCTGGGACCATGAGAGTCTGATTTCACTGAAAGCGTATGGTTGATTTTGTTCTCCAACTATGCAGATGTTCACACTGCAAACCCAGCATCAGATGTTTCTTATTGTTTCCCATGGCTAGACTGCAAGTTTTCCAAGGCAAATACTGTTTCTTCTTAAGACTTCGATTCATGAGGGGCGACTAGGTGGCACAGTGAATAGAGCACTGGCCCTGGAGTCAGGAGGGCCTGAGTTCAAATCTGACCTCAGACACTTAACACTTACTAGCCAGGTGACCTTAGTCAATTTCAGAGTGAGAATTCAAAATGAAGCCTTTTCTAACTCCAGATCCAGAGCTTGACCCCATTGCTTTTAAAAATCATAATAAAGGTAGCTTAACCTCAATTGCCCTGCCTTCCCCTCTCCAAAAAAGCAAAAAAAAAAAAGACTTTGCTTCATTAAACACCCAGTTCAGTGCCTGGTACACAGTAGCACTTAATAAATGCTTATTTATTTATAGGTCTAAAGAGATATGTTATTATTCCCATTTTGCAGAAGGAAAAGTAGAGAGGCAGAGAAGTCGAGAGACAGTATGATATGGTAGATCTGAACTAGGAGTCTGGAGACCTGGGTTAGAATCCAGACTCTGTCACTAATGGACTATAAAGGTTGCTCGTATGACTTTGAGCAAGTGACTGACTTTTTCTGGGCTTTAGCTCCCTCATCTGTGAAAGGAGGAGTTTGGGAGACTAGATGAACTCTAAGACCCTCCCAGCTCTCTGATTCTAAGGAAATGAGATTTGAACTCACATCTCCATTGAAGACATTTAATAGCAATCAATAATATCTCCTGTAGGGTGAGAGGAGACAAAATGCCAATGCTCTTTTTAACTCTCAAGGTTAAAGGAAAAAACCAGATCTGCAATGGGGAAACCATGATGGACTTTGGGTTTCCATCCATGATACCATGAAAAATGGTTGACCATACTGGGATGGCAGGAGGGCCACTGAGATTCTCTTTTACTATATAAGAAAACAGTGTAGACTAGTATAAAGGGCATTGAATGTAGAGTCAGAACCTTGGGCTGGTAGCAACCACTGTGAACCTCATTCTCTTCATCTGCAAAATAGGGAGCATATGTGTACTAACAATAGGTTAGTGCTTTATGAATCTTAATTATTATGATTTTTAAAAGCAATGGGATCAAGCTCTGGATCTGGAGTTAGAAAAGGCCTCATTTTGAATTCTCACTCTGAAATTTACTAGCCATGGCACCATGGCTAAATCCCTCAACCTATTTGAGCCTTAGTTTCCTCATCCGTAGAATGATAATATCTGCTATACCTACCTTAAAAGGATTTTGTGAGGATAGAATTGTAACTAATGTGCTTTATAAACCTTAAAGTGTCATATAAATGTTTGCTATTATTAAGCCTATTTTTTTGGTGCACTTGACCCTCATCAGCCAACCTCCCCAACCCTCACCCCCTCCTCCCCACATACACTCTCACAATGGAAGAGCTGGATTTAGAAGAAGCTAAATGCACATAAACGCACAGTACACAGAGCATAGCAAGACCAGTCCTGCCTTAGACTGAGTAACTAGGCTTTTATTCTAATGAGTTATAATGGTCCTTCTCTCCTTCTAGACATCCTCACCCAAGACACACGTGTCCTGGGCTCTAGTATCGTTGCCAGCGTTCTTACCTGTTGGTTCAAAGGCTCTTACAGGTGTCTGTGTAGTGATAGATAACATTTATCTATGTCTCTGCTGCTATTCGGTCATTTCAGTTCATGTCCAACTCTTTGTGACACCATTTGGGGTTTTCTTGGCAAAGATACTACAGTGATTTGCCATTTCCTTTTCCAGTTCATTTTACAGATGAGGAAACTGAGGCAAACAGGATTAAGGACTTGTCCAGTGCCTGAGATTGGATTTCAATTCAGGTCTTCCTGACTCCAGGCCCTGCACTTTATCCACTCTATTCCACCCCCCCCCCCCAAAAGGAGATGAGCAGGCTTTGGCTCTTTGACACTTACCTGGATGCTTTCCCTACAGATACCTGTGGTGTCCAAAATGAGTGAGAGTGAAGAATTCTGAATACTTCATGCCAAACAGGCAAACCTTTCCAGCAATAAACCCATATACCATTATGGGTTGCCATTAAGAAGACCATGGAATTAGGAGCTAGAAGGAAGGGCCTTTGGAGAACAGGTGTCAAACATGTAGCTGGCAACTCTCAGTGTGACCTGAACCAGATTAAAGTATAATTGGGGGACAATTAACAAATAAATAGAAATACAATAAAACATAGATAACATTACATTGTAAAACTAAGTTTGTGGCCCACAAGAATCATTTTGTAGAAATTAGTGGTCCTTGGTTTTTTCATTTGAATTTAACCCACTAGAGGGCGGAGCCAAGATGGCGGAAAGGAAGCAGTAACCTCGCTGAGCTCCTCTGTCACTAAGTCCAAAAGGGTAAATCTGAGCAGATTCCGGAGTGACGAAGCCCAGTGGAAGACAGAGTGTGGCAGAATCCAGCACAGGAGGTTGCCCAGAGTGCCCGCACAGGTCGAGCGCAGAGCGCGTGGGGTCTGCACAGGTCGAGCGCAGAGCGCGTGGGGTCTGCACAGCTCAGACCTAAGAGCAGGCAAGCAGACTACACCAGAGAGAGAAAAAGCCCCAGCCTGCAGACTTACCAAGGACGAATCGCAATCATCTGGCAGAGGGAACTGATCATTGGAGCCAGGTAGGAGAATCGGGCCCCCAGTGGAGAGAGTGGCTTCTCAGGCTGCATTCAGCCCCCAGCCTGGAAATTTAGAAACTGCCTGCCTGTATGATACAGGGGCTGGAATGGCAAAATAAATTCTAGCTGCTCCGATCCTCCCATCCCTCCTTCATGAAGCAGACAACCCAAAGATAAGTCTCCCACCCAGACTGAAATCCCAAGTTAATGGAAATAGCCTCAGGCTTGAGAATCTCCAAGAAAGGGTGTAACTGAGACAGCCAGGAATCTGAAGAGAAGAGAGGGAGGGTACCCAACTAGCCCCACCTCACCTCACCAACAAAAGCCTACTTATAGCCCAGGGGTATAGAAGCAGAAATCTGAAGTGGTCAGACTCATCCCCACCTACACATCTACATTCCTCACTGACTTCCCTGACTTAGCCATAAACTAGCCACCCAGAGGTATTCAAAGTCAAGGATCAGGCCCTAAACTCATAGCCTGAGAAACTAAGAAACAGGAAGACACAATGGGAAAAAAAGAAGCCGAGAAGGAGAAGGGGAAGGCAAAAAAGTCTATTCGAGCATACTATGCAGGGCAAGAACAACAAAACACACAGGACAATATAGACTCTCTGCCCCCACCAGAGACCACAGAAGGAAACATGATCTGGTCTCAAGCCCAAATAGCATTCCTGGAGGAGCTTAAGAAAAATTTTAAAGACCAAATCGGGGAGGCAATGACCAACTTGGAAAAAGAAAATACCTCCCTAAAAAAGGAACTTCAAAAACTTACTGAAGACCATAATTCACTAAAAATTAGATACAACCAAACTGAAACTCAGAACTCTATGATGCAGCAAGAGTCAATCGAAAAAAACAAGATGATCAAAAAATTGCAAGAAAATGTAAAATATCTCACTGGAAAAATAACTGACCTAGAGAACAGATCCAGGAGAGACAACCTAAGAATTATTGGTCTCCCAGAAAGCCACGATGAGAAAAGCAGTCTAGACAACATCCTCCAAGAGATTGTCAAAGAAAACTGTCCTGAGGTCCTGGAATCAGAAGATAAAATAGCTATTGATAGAATTCACCGGACTCCTCCTGAAAGAGATCCCAAACTGAAAACTCCAAGAAATATAGTAGCCAAATTCCAGAATTATAAGATTAAAGAAAAATTCTACAAGCAGCCAAAAAGAAACAATTCAAATATCGAGGAACTACAGTTAGGATCGCACAGGACCTAGCAGCTTCTACATTAAAAGAGCGGAGGGACTGGAATTTGATATTTCGTAGGGCAAGAGAGCTAGGACTACAACCAAGGATTAACTACCCGGCAAAACTGAGCATAATCTTTCAGGCAAGGAGATGGACATTTAATGAAGTAAGGGACTTCCAGATTTTCCTAATGAAAAAGCCAGAGCTCAATGGAAAATTTGATCTCCAATTACAAGACTCCAGAAGAACATAAAAAGGTAAACAAGGGTAACATAGACTCACACATGCAGAAGTGCACATACCCACACCCACAAACACAAGCTCATTACTAGGGATGCAACAAGAGCAAAATGTTCACATCCCTATATGTGGAGCTGATAACTGTCAATATTTGAAATCTCTATGATTATCATGACCTGCAAAAGGGTTATACTTAGAGGGTGTGGGTATGAATGCACTAACATGGAGTCTTAAAAAAAAAAAAAAGACTATTAAGGGGATCAATGGTACTGTAATGGGAAAAAGGAAAGGATGAGCTAGGAAAAGGTAAAATATGCCATCTGAAGAGGCATCAAAATACACTATAGAAGAAGGGAAAGTAAGAGGGAGAGGAACATCATTTAAACACTATTCTCACTGGTTTTGGTTCAAAGAAGGATCAAATTAATCAGTGAAGTTTAAGAATCTAACATGAATAGACACATAAATTCATTAAATAGAGGAATTGGAGGGAGGGAGAGGAGCATTGTTTGAAATTTACTCTCATTGGTTTGGAATCAAACGGAGTAATTTACTCTGATAAGTATAAAAATTTGTTGTGTCCTATAGATAGTGGGAGGGTAAGGGGGGTGAAAAGGAGGAGACTAAAGGGAGGGATTATAAGGGAGGGAAATAGTAGTAAGGGGAGAGGGTAGGTTAAGAAGGGGGGTCACTGGGTGGGAACACTGAGGGAGGGGGCAGTCAAAAGGGAAAACTTCAAGGAGGGAAAGGGAGAAGGAAGAAACAAAAACATAAACAGGGGAGGGAATAGGATGGAGGGGAAGAGACTGATTGTCATCATTACTCTGAATGTGAATGGGATGAACTCTCCCATAAAACAGAGGCAGAGATAGCAGAATGGATTAAAAACCATAATCCTACAATATGCTGTCTACAAGAAACACATTTGAAACAAAGGGATACCCACAGGGTAAAGGTAAAAGGTTGGGGTAAAATTTATTATGCCTCAGCTAAAGTAAAAAAGCAGGGGTAGCAATACTTATCTCAGGTAAAGCAAAAGCAAAAATAGATCTAATTAAAAGAGATAAGGAAGGAAACTATGTCCTACTAAAAGTCATCATCGGGAATGAAGCAATATCACTACTTAATATATATGCACCAAGTGGTATAGCATCCAAATTCCTAGAGGAGAAGTTAAAGGAATTAGAGGAAGAAATAGATAGCAAAACTATACTAGTAGGGGACCTTAATCTTCCCCTCTCTGAACTCGATAAATCTAACCTCAAAATAAACAAGAAAGAAGTTAAGGAGGTGAATAGAATCTTAGAGAGACTAGATATGATAGATCTCTGGAGAAAACTGAATGGGGATAAAAAGGAATTTACTTTCTTCTCAGCAGTGCATGGTACATACTCAAAATAGACCATGTACTAGGGCATAAAAACCTCACAATCCAGTGCAGAAAGGCAGAAATAGTAAGCGCATCATTCTCAGATCATGATGCAATAAAAATTATATGCAATAAAAGGCCATGGAAAGATAGACTAAAAACTAATTGGAAACTAAACAATTTAATCCTAAAAAATTGGTGGGTCAAAGAAGAAATTATAGAAACAATCAATAATTTCATTCAAGAGAATGATAATAATGAAACAACATACCAAAATTTGTGGGATGCACTAAAGGCAGTTCTCAGGGGAAGTTTTATATCCCTGAGTGCATACTTAATTAAAGCAGAGAGAAGGGAGGTCAGTGAATTGGACATGCAATTGAAAAAGCTAGAAAAAGAACAAATTGAAAATCCCCAATTTAGTACTAAATTAGAAATACTGAAAACCAAAGGTGAGATTAATAAAATTGAAATTAAGAAAACCATTGAATTAATAAATAAAACCAAGAGCTGGTTTTATAAAAAAATCAACAAAATTGATAGACCCTTAGTCAATATGATAAAAAAAAAGAAAGAAGAAAACCAAATTATGAGTATCAAAAATAAAAAGGGTGAATCTACCTCCAATGAAGAGGAAATCAAAAAAATAATGAATTTAACCCACTAGTGTAGAGATATTCTAGTCCAGCCCCCACATCTTACAGATGGAGAACCTGAGGTCCAAAGAAAGGAAATTATTTGCCCAAAGTGACAAAGCTTATCAACAGAGCCAGAATTCAAACCCAAGTACTGAGATTCTGAATTCAGGGGATCTTCCAATACATTGTAGAGCTATTCCTTTCACTCACTCCTCCCTCCTTATCCTGCCCCTCCAACTCTAATAAATAAGTGAATAAGGTCACATTATTTTCTTACTAAACATAGGACAGGTTATAATCATCCTTCCTGGGAACAGGCTTATTTAACTGATCATGTTGAAGCATAACTTCATTAACATCATATTGGAAAAGGACCAGACTGAAACATAATTCCATTAATATCAGATCATAATGGAAAATTTGGAGGCAGATGGCTCAGTGAATACAGCACAGATCCTGGAGTCAGGAAGACCAGAGTTCAAATCCGGCCTCAGACACTTGACACTTACTAGCTGTAAGACCTTGGGCAAGTCACTTAACCCCAATTGCCCTGCCTTTCCCCCTACAAAAAAGAAAAGGGAAAATTTGGGAAGTCTGCAATAAGCAGAAGACAGTAGGGTACAGGTAACTGGTGATGGGTTGAGTATCTAGTTATTGCTATAACGGTTTCTATAATGCTCCAGGAGAATTGAATTCAGAGTCATTCCCCCATCCTCTTCCCCTTTAATCTTCACAGAGCATCAAGATACACACACCATTTCAAAGAATAAAACTTTGGTTTTACTCATTTGGGAAATAATTACAATTGGTAGAGAAGAGAATAAGTAATGATTGAAGGAGGCAGTCAGAGGAGAGCAGGGTACAAAGTGTTAAAGGACTGGTAACAGGGAGAAACTGTCAGGGATAGAATCTTAAGAGAGAAAATTGTGTCCATTAAGTGAGAAGGAAAATGCTGATTGTTTTGCACTGGTTTTCAGGGAGGTAGTGGACTTTGCAATCCCTTTGTAGCAGCAAGCACCCCAATATCCCCAGGGTAGCTGCCAATATAGGTTCTTAGATCTGCTTCTCAAAAGGAAAGCAACTCAAAATGGGTTAACAAGCTTACTTTAATCAAACAAACACACAACAAGCTCCAGGTGCACTTAAGCTAGGGGCAGGGAAGATCTTTAAATCTGCATTTCCATTACACCCTTCTAATGCTCAGGTAAGTGTGCACATAAATATATTCCTAAATCTTCGTTCTGTGTAGGAACAAAGTTTTGGAGGACAGAAGGCTGGAAACTAAAGAGTAGGTAACTCCTTCTTATAAGCTTCGCTGGTTTGTAATTGATATATTTTACCTTACCCAACCATTCATTCTCTTATTTAATTAAAAATCAGGGACCCTGCTTTGGCCCATTCACTACCAGAATGAAGACCATTCTAAGCAACCAGACCGTCGACATCCCAGAAAATGTTGACATCTCTCTTAAGGGTCAGACAGTTATTGTGAAAGGGCCCAGAGGAATCCTCCGTAGGGATTTCAATCATATCAATGTTGAGCTCAGTCTCCTTGGAAAGAAGAAAAAAAGGCTTCGGGTAGACAAGTGGTGGGGAAATCGAAAAAAACTTGCAACCGTGTGCACAATCTGTAGCCATGTACAAAACATGATCAAAGGCGTTATCCTGGGTTTTCGTTACAAGATGAGGTCTGTGTATGCTCACTTCCCCATAAATGTTGTTATTCAAGAGAATGGCTCACTTGTTGAAATCAGAAATTTCTTGGGTGAAAAATATATCCCAAGAGTGCGAATGAGACCAGGTGTTGCTTGTGCTGTTTCTCAAGCCCAAAAAGATCAGTTAATTCTTGAAGGAAATGATATTGAACTTGTTTCAAACTCAGCTACCCTGATCCAACAGGCCACCACAGTCAAAAACAAAGATATCAGAAAATTTTTGGATGGTATCTATGTTTCTGAGAAAGGCACAGTGCAACAAGCTGATGAATAAGTTGGAAAAGGCCATGTCCTGAGGAGTCAATACTTATTCAGATGTCAAATAAAAATACTTTTTGTCAAAAAAAAAATCAGGGACCCCAAAATTTTGGATGTATGAATTTGGAATATCTCTGTGCGTGATATGCACTCCCAAGCATTTATCATCCTTTGGCATAGTTTTGTTGGCTCTAGACCTTGGTGAATCACCAACATGGAAATCAGATGTAGCACAGCTAATTAGATCAACGTTCCATAGTCCAATTCAGTAGCTATGTATAGTCAGAGAATTTCATTGTGTGTATATGTATATGTTCATCTTTCAGTTTGCTTTTTTCTTAATCTTTTTGTGTGTGTGTTCATTATGTAACTCATTTATTAATTAAGGGCAGATGAACTGGGCACAATGTTAACAAACTTCTCCCTATTGACCATCAGTACAAACATGTTTGCCCCCACCCAGATTTCTTTCTGGGAGCATCTGAATTTGGCTCCCATTTCTAACCCTCTTCTAGCAGCATTCAGTTTCCCTCTGCAAACAAAAAGTCTCCTGAAAAAAATTTTGAGCACAAAGCATATTTATTACAAAATATAATTAACAGAAATATATTCCCACCCAATTCAATTAGAAAAGGAATTATGCTAGTTTCACTCTCCCCACATAGACAAGAATTCTGAAATCCAACAGAAGTCCCAGTAGTAGTCTGGAACTAGAGAACTCAGTGCAGGCAGCATCTACAACTCACCACTGACCTGATTTCTCCAAGTCAGATTCTCACTTGTTTGCAGTAACACCAACTTTCATTGTAGCCTTTCACCCACCTACCACCACCACCAAGGGCTTGCTGGTGCTGCTACTACTGCCTTTCATTACAATGCTGTACCTCCCAGGGTGGTTCAGGATCTCCTCATCCATGAAACTTGGTGGCTTTTATCTCTGCCCTTGTACCTGCCTTTATTTGTAGAGTGCCAACCATGAGACTATAGAAACCTCAACCTTTCCAGCACATGGCTTCCTTTCTTCTTGCTAGAAATCCCACAATGCGCACCTATTGCCTTATGGGAAATTGAGTCCTTTTCTATCAGTGGAAGAGCATGACAGTTATAAATTCTGCCCCCAAATGATCCATAATTACTTTAACTTCTACACCAGATACTGATGATTATTTGATTGGTGCTTTATACTTTCCAATAGGTTTTAAATGCTTTAACACATTTGCCCCCTGGCGACCTTGTTAGCTAGATCTGACACCACCCCCGGCCTTCAGATGAGAAAACCATGAAAAAGAGAGGTTAAGTGATTTGCCTAGAATTGCATGGCCAGTTTTCATCTTCCTGTCACAACATGCTACTGAGTTAATTCTCCTGTAAGAATTATAGAAATGTTATTTTTGCACTCAAACTTCATTACTAACACTAAAATTGGTATGAGTAGCAAGTTGAGTATCACTTCTCCCATCTAAACCTTTGTATCAATTTGACCATCCATTTACGACTTCTTTGTTTAGGCTTGAGAAGAAGTTTGGGGCATTTTTCTAAATATTTTATATTAAGGATGAAAAACATTAGGTATCGGGGCGGCTAGGTGGCGAAGTGAGTAGAGCATTGGCCCTGGAGTCAGAAGGACCTGAGTTCGGATCTGACCTCAGACACTTAACACACACAAACAAAAACCTAGCCATGTGACCTTGGGCAACTTACTTAACCCCAATTGCCCTCCAAAAAAGCAAAAAAAAAAAAAAAAAGCTGTGGAAAAGATAAGCCATCTTCATTGCTCCTATTAAATAAAATTAAACTTTCTCTTAATGCCACACACTCCTGGAACAAAAGTTATATTTTCATAAGCATCTTGTTTCCAAAATAGCTAATAGGTAATCTTGTCTGATTACCTCAGTCCTGTTTTTTCTCACAAACTGCAAAACCACAAGAGGAAAAAGGTTAGTATTTTTCTCCCAAACTCAGACTAAACTTACTTTGACATTACTGTTCTTGGAGATTTGTACTTAATGATTAACAAGGGAAGTGCTCATCAAGGATAGAAAAATTAGCTCAGGAAATAATGTCTTCTTTCAAGTCCTCATATCCAAACAAGTCTTTGGCTAATTGCAGTTAAATTTGGAACATTTTGGATTTACCACTGTCTTCAAGTATGCTTAGTTTTTAATCTAATAGCTACGGTTTCCCACGAGAATGAAAACAGACTAGAGTTGCTGTAGTTTTTTTTCTCTCCTAATGCCCTAACTTCTAGATGAGCTGAAGCAGAGGGTAAACTTTCACCATCTTGGGAAATCCTAGGATCATAGGATTTAAGTCACATTAGGGATGTAAAGTCACTTGATTTTAAGTCATGAAGTCTCTATTTTCTCAAAAATTACATTTCAAAGGATGGAGCCACAATGGCAGAGTGAGAATTAGCAACTTCACTTCAGTTCCCCCAAAAATCTCTTCCACAATGACCTAGAAAATGTACCAAACCAAATCCTGAATGGGAAAGACAAGATGAAGTCACAGTGACAAATTTTTCCAGCTCAGGGCGACTTAGGAGGGCAGACTGAGAGGTCAATAGACACTAAGATGGGGGATGGCTTAAGAGCATGATGCAGCAATAGAAGTGGCACTGGGTGGTGGTAGAGGCAGCAGTGACAGCTAGCAGTTCATGTCCAAGAACAACAAAGGGACTGAACACCTGGGCAGAAAAAGATCTTGGGAAATCCTGCACTAATAGGGTGAGCAGAAACTGCTACTGATGCCATCTGTCAGGTCTATCACCCATTATCCAATTCTGGTCAAAGTTCCAGGATAAAGAGGAGCAGTCATAAGAGGGAGCAAGGGCTCTGCTCATGTAAGGAGCAGATTATATAGTAGGAGCACAATGAATAGATCTCTCCCTGAATCACACCATGTTGGAAACATTTAAAACTCATACCAGACAGCCTCCCCACCCCCACAGGTGAGCAGAGAAACTTTAACATAAATCCAAAGTGAAGAAATAGAATGGGAAAATGATCAAACAGAGGAAGAAGAAGAAGAAGAAGAAGAAGAAGAAGAAGAAGAAGAAGAAGAAGAAGAAGAACAACAACAACAACAACAACAACAACAACAACAACAACAACTTGATGACAAAAAGCTACTATAGAGACATGGAAGCACAAGATGCAAATTCAAAAGAAGGCAATGATTTGAAAACATCCACAATGAAAGACTCAGAAAAAACATGCAGATTAGATAAAACACCTAGCAAAATGATTTCTAGAAGAGCTAAAGAAAATTTTAAAAGAGAAAAAAAAAGATTTTAAAAATCAAATAAGGCCAGGAGAGGAAATATTGGGGGGGGGGGTAGGGGTGGGAATGAGAGTTATACAAGAAAATCACGAAAATAGAATTAACATCTTGGTTAAAAGTGTCAGAAAAAACACTGAAGAAAATAACTCCTTAAAAAGTATAATTGATCAAATGCAAATTAATGATTTCATATGATGTCAAGAAACAAAATAAAGTCAAAAGCCTGAAAAAAATAGGGGAAAATGTGAACTATCTCACAGGAAAAACAACTGACCTAGAAAATAGATCGAGGAGAGGTTATTTAAGAATTATTGGGCTACCTGAAAGCCATGAATTAAAAAAAAAAAGCCTAGACATCATATTTCAAGAAATTATAAAGAAAAATTGCTCAGATATCTTAGAACTAGAGAGTCAAGTAGAAATTGAAAGAATATACCAATCATCTCCTGAAATAAATCCCAAAATGAAAATTCCTAGGAATATCATAGTCAAAATTCTGAGTCCCTAGGTCAAGGAGAAAATACTACAAGCAGCCAGAAGGAAATAATTCAACTATCATGGAGCCAGTCAAGCTGTCACAAAATTTAGCAGTTACAACCATAAAGGAGCAGTGGACTTTGTTCTCTTTAGAGAGAATTTAGCCAAACCTGTGCTTGGACAACAGATCCCCACTGCTTCACTATACCCATAGCCCACATTTCTAGAAGGTGTATGTTTTGCTGACATAACTTTAAGAAGCCAGAGCTACCTCTGCTTCATGAGATCCCTTCACAATAGGCATTATTACTTGTGTAACAGTTTTGTAATTTTAGTGAGGATGCCCAAGCCAGACATTTTCATTCCTATCCTGATGATACTTCTGATTCTTTTTCTACCATGTTACAGAAATCTCTTCACCCTGAAAGTTCACTCACCTTTGGATTTCTCACATTGGAAGAATCCTCTACCCATATGGCCTCTTCCTCTAATTGGCTGATTCCACCAAAAATCTGGAGGCCATTCAGGTCAACTTTATCTTTATTCTTCTCTGGTCTGTACTCCTTACTCTCCAGATTTTCCCTACTGTACCCAAATGAGGGTATTCACCTTTTCCTGTCCCTCCCCTTTTATGTGTTGTTTTTCCCCCATTAGAATGTAATCTCTTTGAGGGCAGGGACTGTCTTTCTGCTTGTATTTGTATTCCTATTCCTAGCACTTAGCACTTATCTGACACATAGTAAGTGCTTGATTTGACTTGTTGATTACTACCACTGTTATTCATAATAATTATAATGAGCCTACAAAATGAGCTTATATATAAAAATGTTTAGTCAAGTAAAAAAAAAACCACAAAAATCAGTTATTTTATCTATCAGTGCAGTAGTCCACAGAACATTAAATATGGAAGAATAAAAACAAAATGGTGACTTGTCTCCAGCCTATTCCTCTTGACTTCCATTGAAAAAGCTGACAAGAACAAGATATTATAATAATAATAACTCCATCAAAGCCCAGCCCCATCATCTATGCTGTAAAGGATGGGGGTCAAGGTCAGAGTGATATACAGCAAAGAGGCTACATGTCCTATGGCCACTCTAATAGTTATAAATCTGTGAAGATCTGAAATCCTGGTCAATTGGATTCAAGTGATGTCACTGATTGGATTAGTATACCAGACAGTGTAATGAAATTGTTCCTATGAGAAGTAGAATGGACAGCATAGGGTTGAAAGCTGACCCTATTGGACCCTGTTAGGATAATCAGCTTGATCTGGAGGACAACACAATGAGGTGTGAGTGTTCCTTTTCCTTCTGGTGCCACAAGAAGGAAATATATATATTGAAACCAATTATAAATACCTGTTGGAACCTACCTGTTGGAATTGGTTTTTTTTTTTTAGGGCTTTTTTGTAGATGACATTGACCATGAAAATGGGCAAACCATGAGTACACATGAAATGGACTAAAGACATGAATACTTTCTTGATGCACCAATACTGTAATAAAACTGGAAATAGATCATATAGATGAGGGCTTCATACTACCTTTTAGCCAACTATATCCTCAGCTCCAAGTCTACAACAATATGCTGTTGACTAGTTCAGGGAAATAACTTCATCTCTAAAAATAGCTTCATCTCTAAGCCTAGAGGAGAGGAAAGTAAGCAATTAAATCAAGATGCTATTAAAATCTGAAGATGGAAAAGTTGAAAACCCTGAGGAGATTGAAAATCTTCAATTTATATAAACTTTGGAAATTATATCTAAATTAAATAAATGACACCATTAGTGCCTATATCTCACATGCTTTTGTAAGGGAAATGGACACACTTATATTGGAATTCTAAAAAGCTTTTTTTTTTTTAAAGTTTTACCATATAGGGGCAGCTAGGTGGCACAGTGAATAGAGCACCAGACCTGGAGTCAGGAGGACCTGAGTTCAAATATGGCCTCAGACACTTAACAAAAAAACTAGCCATGTGACCTTGGGCAAGTTACTTAACCCCAATTGCCCCACCTTCCCCCTCCAAAAAAGCAAAAAAACAAACAAACCCAAAAATAAAGTTTTACCATATAGATTAAAGTAACAGAAAAATTATATCAAAACAGAATAATTTTTTGAAAAGGTGATATTTCCTACAGCCATCATGAAAATGGATTCTCCCATTGTATTTTTCAGAAAAATGTAATATTTCAGTACCTATATACTACATAGTACCTGAATATAGTAGTATGTGCTATTATATACTATATAGTGCCTGAATATAGTAGTATATGCTACTTATATTATATAGTGCCTGAATATAGTAGTATATCCTTTTGCCACAGGAAAAATTTAGAAAGTAAGGAAGAGAGGGTGGAGCCAAGATGGCAGAGTGAAAGCAGGGGCTCAGCTGAGCTCTCCCACAAACTCCTTCAAATAACTCTAAAAAAGGGAATCTGAACAAATTTTAGAGAAGCAGAATGCACAAAGAGACAGAGTATAGCAGATTTCCAGGCCAAGACAACCTAGAAGGTCAACAGAAAGTACCCATTGCACCAGGCTGGGAGAGGAGCACAGCTGACTGGCAGAAGTGAAGATTCCCAGACCTCTCAGCATGGCAGAGGAAGGAAGGAGGGGTCAGCATGTCTAACACAGGTGAGTGAGAGAGAAGCCAGAGTCCTGTGTATGTCCAGCAGCAGCAGCAGCAGCAGTAGCAGATACTCCTGGGGCTATCAGCTTACAGACAATGTTTGAAAGTCACCTATTTAAATTTCTGGGAGCCAAGATGCAGGAGTAAATAGTAAATCACTCTCACCCTCCAATGTTGACCTTGAAGAACCTGGAGAATATTGCCATAGGAAAAATCCTGGAATAGTGGAACCAGCATAAAAACAGGGTATAGCAGTCTTTTGACTCAGTAGGGTAGAGCAATTACCAGGAAAAGTCCCTCTTGCTTTGACTGAAGTGAGGCAGTACAGGAAGGGAGGTGTCCCAGCAATCCAGCAGCAAGTTCTACCTCAGCAGACCAGCTGGAGATCCTGAGTCCCAAGGTGGTAGAACTGGCAAGCATCAACACCAGGATTCTACCTAATCCACCTCCCCACATGTCTTCACACAGGCAGGGGAATCAGCAGACACCAGCATGGATGGGCATCCGCCAGAGGCTGAGCCTATCTTTTCTCTAGTGCAGCCCTAGTGGAGGAAGAGACCTCTAGTGGCTAGACAACCCCTCCCCCACACTTCACACCATGAGCTTCAGTGTAACCCCAGTGAAACACAGAAAGACCTCACCTGACCTCAATACATACCATCTAGCTTCAGCTCAGCAACAGATAAGCTACAACATTATATAGCTTCCAGAAACAGAGGCCACAGCACATAAAGCCAGTAACCAGGCCCTTACCCACCATCACAAAAAGCATGGGACAGAGCCCCCTGTGCCCTGGAAGCAGAGATTCACTTTAAAAGTCAGAAATAAGAGCAAACACAATGAGAAAAAGGCAAATTAGAAAGGCAAAGACCATAGGTGCTTACTATGGAGACAGCAGAGATCAAAATACACATTCAGAAGATAGCATTGACACTATACCCATATTTGGGGGAAAAAAAAAGGGAATATGAACTGGTCTCAAGCCCCAAAAATCATTTTTGGAAAAGCTCAAGAAGGATTTTAAAAGTCAAATTAGAGAGGTAAAAGAAAAATTGATCAATTTTTAAAAAATACTATTGACAAAATGGAAAAAAATTACTGAAGGAAACAACTCCTTAAAAAGTTAAATTGGCCAAATAGATAAGGGGGTACAAAACCTAACTGTAGAAAACAACTCCTTAAAAAGCAAAATTGGCCTAATGGAAAAGGAAGCACAAAAACTAACTGAAGAAAATAATTTGTTAAAAATTAAAATTGGGCAAGTAGAAGCTAATGACTCTATGAGGCATCAAGAACCAGTCAAACAAAGTCAAAAGAATGAAAAAAAATAGAAGAAAACATAAAATATCTCATTGGAAAAACAATTGACCTGGAAAATAGATCTAGGAGAGATAATGTAAGAATTATTGGTCTACTGGAAAGACATGATGAAAAAAAGAACCTGGACAGTATCTTCCAAGAAACCATCAAGAAAAACTGCCCTGAGGTCCTAGAAACAGAGAGTAAAATAATGATAAAAAGAATCCACTGATCACCTCCTGAAAGAGATCCCAAATTGAAAACACTGAAGAATATTGTAGCCAAATTTCAGAATTATCATGTCAAGAAGAAAATATTGTAAGCATCCAGAAAGAAACAATTGAAATATCATGGAACTACAGTCAGGATCACACAGAACCATGCAGCTTTTACATTAAAAGATCAGAGGGTTTGGAATATGATATATTGTAAAGCATAGGAGCTTGGACTACAACCAAGGATCAACTACCCAGCAAAATTGAGCATAATTTTTCAGGCAAGATGATGGCTAATCAATGAAATAAGGGACTTCCAGACCTTCCTAATAAAAAGGCCAGACTCAATGGAAACTTTGATCTTCAAATACAAAACTCGAGAGAGGCATGAAAAGGTAAAGAGGAAAAGAAAAAGAAAAAAATCATGTCATTCAACAAGAGCAAACTATTCATCCCTACATGGGAGGATGATATTTGTAAATCTTGAGAATTGTATTTTTATTACGACATTTAAAAGGGATATACATAAACAGAGCATGTGGGTATACATTAACTGATGTGATGATAAAAAAAACTAATTGAGTTGCAAAGGGATTGTAATGGGAGAAGAGGAAAGGAGGAGGCAGAAAAGGATAAATTACATCACATGAAGAGGCACAAAAACATATTATAGTAGAGGGAAAGAAGGAAGGGAGATGAGCATTCCTTAAACTTTACTTTCATCTGATTTGGTTCAAGGAGGTAATAACATACTCAGTTAAGTATAGAACTCTAACTTACCCTATAGACAGTAGGAGGGGAAAGGGAAAAGAAAAGGGAAGGGGTCTGATAGAAGGGAGGGAAGATTGAGGGAGGCAGAGGTCAAAAGCAAAATTCTTTTGAGGAGGGTAAGAGAGAAGGGAAAAATGAAAGCATAAATGGGGGGAGAATAGGATAGAGAGGATACTATTACAGATAGTAATCTTAACTGTGAATGTGAATGGGATGAACTCTCCCATAAAATGGAAGTGGATAGCAGTGTCACCTAGCTGCCCCTCAAACTTTTAAACAATTAATTCCAATACTACATAGACTATTTAGGAAAATAGGCAAAGGAGGAGTACAACCAAAATCTTTTTATAATACAAATATGTTACTGATACCTACACCAGGAAGAGCCAAAATAGAGAAAGAAAATTATAGACCAATTTTCCTAATGAATATAGATGCAAAATAAATAGCATCTAAATAAAACATTAGAAAAAAAGATTACAGCAACTTATCATGAGAATAATACACTTTGATCAGGTAAGATTTATACCAGGAATGTGGGGCTGGTTCAATATTAGAAAAACTATCAGAATAATTGATCATAACAACAGGAACTATATGATTATCTCAATAGATGGAGAAAAGGGCTTTTTTTTGCCCTTTAGAGGGGAGAAGGCAGAGCAATTGGGGTTAAGTGACTCGAACAAGGTCATATGGCTAGTAAGTGTTAAGTGTCTCAGGCCAGATTTGAACTCAGGTCCTCCTGATTCCAGGGTCAGTGCTCTATTCATTGCACAACCTAGCTGCCCCCAGGGGGAAAAAAAAAACTTTTGACCAAATACAACACTAATTCCTATGGAAAAGATTAGAGAGAATAGGAATAAATGGAGCCTTCCTTAAAATGGTAAGTGGCATCTACCTAAAACCTTCAGCAAGCATCATATGCAATGGGGATAAGCTAAATGCATTTCCAATAAGATTGGGGGTGAAACAAAGATGTCCATTATCATCACTATTATTCAATATGGCACTATAAGTGTTAGCTTTATCAATAAGAGAAAAAAAATAAATTGAAGGAATTAGAATATGCAAAGAAGAAGCTAAGTTATCACTGTTCTCAGATGATATGATGATATACTTAGGGAATCCTAGAGAATCAAGTTAAAACTACTTGAAATAACAAACAACTTTTGCAAGTTGCAGGATATAAAATAAACTCACATAAATCATCAGAATTTCTCTGTGTTACTAACAAAACCCAACTGTTGAGGATAATAAAGAAGTTGAGAAGGGGACGTAGGAGGAAAGACAATGAGTTCAGGTTTAGATGTGTTGAGTTAAGGCCATCTACAGGACATCCAGTTCAAACTGTCTGAGAAGCATTTAGAGATGCACTTTAAGGTTTGCAAAGAGATTTTCTCATTATCGTCACACTGTGTTATTTTTATCCCTATTATGTAGATGGAGAAATTTAGACACACAGAAATCAAGTGAATTAATTGCTCAGGATCACACAGCTAGTGTCTGAGGCCAAATTTGAATTCAGGTCTTCCTGACAACAGGTCCTACTGAGCCACTTAGCTTCGATGAGAAATTTGTAAAATGTCATTGGAAGATTATATCAATATTTACCTGGTGCATACCATATAAAACTTGAATATAATATTGCTCAATTCAAAGCAACAAAAAAGAAACATGTGGAAAGTAATTTGGAAAACAAAAGCATATTAGAAATTCTAGATTCTTTTAATCAGCAATTGAAAAACAATGATTCAAAAGATTAAGGCTAGGCAAGAAGTCAAAACAGTAAAAAAGAAAAATAAACAATTCAATAGCAATAAAAAAGTTTACTATAGAAACCAAAAAAGTAAGGAAATCAGAGAAAAGAGAAAACCCCCAAAGAAAAAGAATATGAAATTTTTATGGCCATTTATATAAACAAAAGAGGCCCATCACAATGAAAACCCAGGTTGGAACAAAGGAGGAGCAGAAATTTTAGGCACCATGAATAATAGTATAGTTACCTTAGGGAAGGTGTGAGGATGCTGGGGTGCAGAAACTAGGTCCCTGGCAAAATCAGAAGATAACAGGGTCAGACAAAATCCATAAGTATTGGCCCAAACTTTCACAATGGTGAAGAATGTGCCAGCAAAGCACTTTTACATCTTCCTCTCAGACACGAGGTAAGATCATCTACCTTTTTTTTTTTAACAAATTAATTTATTTTTAGTTTTCAACATTTTCAACACTCACTTCCATTAAGTTTTAAATTTTCTCCATATCCCTTCCCTCCCCACCTCTCCAAGAGGGCATGCAATATGACACAGACTTTATAATATTTATAATACTTATTTGTTAATGAGAATATACATTCTCATTAAACATATTTTATATTAGTCATGTTGTATAGAAAAATTAAGACAAATGCAAGGAACCATGAGAAAGAAAAAACAAAATAAAAAAGAGAGAAAATAGTATGTGATGAAGTCAGAGTAGGGAGAGCTGGTTTAGTTTTGAAAGAATTCTATCAGACTTTCTCTTTAGCCAAAGGGAGCTTTATTGACACAAAAGCATACAGTCTTGAGACTTAGCAAAGAGCTAAACAAAGGCATTGATATAGGAAAAGGACTGGACTTACTTACATACACAGAGTTACATAACCTATAGGGATGATGATGTAATTTTAGGGTTTCTAATGGGGGTTGGAGATTTAGGGACCAGATAGGTATAAACAAGGTGAGCAAGGTGGTTGCTTGCAAGATAGGGAAAGGTTGTCATGACACAGGATGAGGAAGATAAATGACACTGGAAGGGGAAATGAATGACACAGGATGGGGAACACAGCATAAGGGGAACAAATGTAATTCTTTTGGTACAGGTTGCATGATATATTGAGATAAAGGGAAGGGGCACTAAGGCACCCTCAAGTTACAGGATGGGCTAAGAATAAGCCTTAAACCTCCTCAGGGAGCCTGGGAAAGTAATCATTACTATTAACCCTTAGGGAATCTTTGTATCCACATCAGTATGCTTCAATCTCCATTCAGACTCCACATTTCTTTCTCTGGATATGGATGAGTCTTTTGGAGTTGTTTTAGGTCCTTGCATTGCTAAGAACAGCAAATTCTATCAAAATCAGTCATCACAATGTTCTCCTGGTTCTGCTCCCCTCACTCAGCATCAGTTCATATAAGTCTTTCCAGGTTTTTCTGAAGTCTGCCTACTCTTCATTTCTTGTAGCACAATAATATTCCATTACATTCATATACCAGAACTTGTTTAGCCATTCCCCAATTGATGGGCATCCCCTCAATTTCCAGTTCTTGGCCATCACAAAAAGAGCTACTATAAATGGTTTTTGTACATATGGGTACTTTTCCCATTTTTGTGATCTCTTTGGATACGGCCTCAGAAGTGGTATTGCTGGGTCAAAGGGCATACACATTTTTATAGCCCTTGGAGCATAATTCCAAAAACATATCACCTATTGTATTGAGGGTCTGAGAGCAGCCAGAAGTCTCTCTCCCCATTCAGAAGCTTGCAGCACTCCTCATCTGAAACAGCTAGACAGGAAAGATTCAGCATCCAATTGAAAGATTCCTCTTCCTTATGTGATAAGCAAACTAGAGGCAGTCAGAATATCTGTACTTGCTACAAATTGGGAAACAGAGTCTTTCCACTGCCTGTTGTCACACGTTTCAAGAAGCAGGCTCTCCAGTTTCTTCCACTTGGGTTGACAACAGGAAGAATGCATCCTATGTGCTCTGAGGATATGGCTGCCATTATTCAGGCCCCCTTACATATCTAGACCCAAAAGATGATATAATACCAGTGACACCTTCAAATATAAATCACTTACATGTTTGGGTCTTTTATGCAGGTCATTCATATCTTGTATCACTACAAAGAAATCTGGATTTATGAGAAATAATAGAGCAAAAAGAGAGCTCCCCAAAGCCCAAGAAGTATAAACAACTTATTTTTAATTTTTTAATTATTTTAAACAAGTTGCCCAAAGGCAGTATAACATTTATGCTGTTTTCTGTTGAATATCTCAAAACCTTATACTCAGTTCCACACTCATGACTTATTCATGTGCTGCAAATATATAAAATGGACCCACATATAGTGAACATGCTAGATTATTTGATGTCCACATGGAAAACTATTCTCTTAAAATATGCAATGGACAAGCACAATAATGTTAAGAATAATTGAAATAGAAAGTCAAGCCCAGAATAACTTTACCTAGCTGTAATTTCATTATCATCTCTCAAATAAAACTAAGAGATAGTGGAACCAAAGCAACTTATTAATACTTAATGCATATGGGTAACATCAAGCTATATGACTCTACCAAAATCCCCTTCACCTTGTAGAATTTTTCTCCAGTGATATCAGAATGTTATTTAGACTCAATAAGTGTAAATTCCATAAGGTATGACATAGATACTGAATATTTTGAGCTTCCTAAGAATACCTTGGTCTCCTCCAGAGAAGACACATTGAGCATAAAAATATCAAAGAGAAAGCTGTGATTGAATATATTAAGACAGTGGCTGGAATCTTGAAATAAAAGCTGCATGGGAAGAATGTAATTAAAGTAATTAATATTTATGCAATGCCAATCTTGCTGTATACTGTCTTTATTTTAAAATGAGCCTTAACATATTTGGAAAGTATCTTGACAAAACCCATACAATAGTAACAAAACACAGGGACATCCCCTTAAGGTATCTGTTGAAAACTTAATACTTCCTCATCACAAAGGAGGAAGAAATTGATGGTTATTCTTAGAGCACATAATAAACAGGTCAAAAACCTATGGAAATACTTCTGAAGGCACCAGACATCACTTCACTGAAGGACAGTCAAGAATAATAACAAGTTCACAGTATTGAATTTGTCAAGTGCAATTGGATGTGGTTTCTCCATAAATGGAGCCTTTGAAAAGATAAAGATCCAAGAATCCAAGAATGGTTTCATAGATAACATGTTCATGAACTCAGTTAACCATATTTGGACAAGGAAGGAACTTCGCCAAACAAATGACTCAGTAATATAAATTTATTTGAAGAAATGGAAGGGGCTTGTGATGATAATTCATAACTAGGTCATTGCCACCAGAAATTATAGAAAGTTTATTCTTTAGGATCTCAGACTTAGCAATCAATGCAGATTTTTTTAAGGGAAGGGGAGGGAAACAAACATTTTATCCTCACAACTCCTAGAGGTGGGTTCCATTATTATCCCCATTTTATAATTGAGGAAATTAAGGCAGATAGAAGTTAAGTGACTTACCCATAATCACACAGCTAGAATGCACTTGAGGACAGATTTTAACTTAGGCCTTCCTGATTCTAGACCCAGTGCTTTATCCACTGAGCCACCTGGTTATAAGGAAATGGAAGAAACTATGCAACTCCTTCATCACTGCAAGCTGTATACTTAGCAAGACATGAATTGATGATAAAAATTATTTATCATAAGCTCATTATCCTTCATGGACTAACAGATGACAGATCATCATATTACAAATATAAACTTCCAAATATCTCAGAAAACTCAACATACTGTACTGGAAATGGACCATTATTACAAACAGAACTGTGCCCTCCAACTAGTTCAGACATGACAGTGATCCACAGAAATTTCAGAACAAAGATTTTAATAGATACTGTCATAGCAAATAGTCATAACCTCTGAGCTACATGGAGCAAAAAGCTTTCAAAATATAGAACCCTGATAATATAATTTAAGATCAAGTACTGCTAAACTTCCTTCCTTTGAATTTTAAAAAAATTAATTCTTTTGATATTCTTGACTTTTTGTCCTTCCTAATGAATTTTGTTATAATTCTTTCTAATTCAGTAAAATAATTATCCATGAAACCATTCTTGGATCTTTGCCTTTTCAAAGGCTCCATTTATCGAGAAACCACATCCAACTGCATTTGACAGATTGAATACTATGAACTTGTTATTAGTCTTGACTATCATTCATTGAAGTGACATCTGTTTCAAATAAATAAATTTGGTAATTTAATTGGGATGACATTGAATATATAAACTAGTTTAGGTAAAATTGTCATTATTATTATATTGGCCTTGCCTACCCATTTACAATTAGTATTTCTCCAATTTTTTGAAACTGATTTTATTTATGTAAAAGGTTATTTTTTTATAATTCTGTTTACATAGTGTATATATTGTTTATATAGTTAATATTTCTTCAATTTTTTAAGCTGATTTTATTTATATAAAAGGGTTTTTTTATAATTTTGTTTATATAGTTTTGGGTTTGTTTTTGCAGTTGTACTCCCAGGTATCTTATACTGTCCAGAGTTATTTTAAATGGGATAACTTTTATTATCTTTTCTAGCAGAGTTTTGTTTGTGATATATAGGAATACTAATGATTTATGTGGATTTTCTTTATATCCTGCTACTTTGCTAAAATTATTATTTGTTTCGATTAACTATTTAGTTGAGCCTTTGGGATTTTCCAAATATATCATTATATTGCCTGCAAAAAGAGATAGTTTTATTACCTCATTCCCTATTCTATTTCATTTTCCTTATGTTAAATCACCCCAGCATTCTTGGTATAAATCTCATGATGCATAATCTTTGTAATATATTGTTGTGATCTTTTGGCTAGTATTTTATTTAGGATTTTTGCATCCATATTCATTAATGAAATTAGTCTATAATTTTCTTTCTCTGTTTTTACTCTTCCTGGTTTAGGTAACAGTACCATATTTGTTTCATAAAAAGACTTTAGTAGGATCCCTTCTTTGCCTATCATTTCAAATGATTTATTTAATAGTAGAATTAGTCCATCTTTAAATATTTTATAGACTTCACTTTTAAATCCATCTGGTTTTGGTGGGGTTTTTTCTTAGGAAGCTCATTTATGCCTGTTCAATTTCTTTTTCTTTTTAAAAGTATATTTTAAGTCAGTAAGTATTAAAACTATCTGATACTAAGAATAGAAAGGTAGATCAATGGAACGGAGTGGACATGCAATTTACAGAAGCAAATCAACATAATGGTCTTGCATTAGACAAGTTTAAAGACAAGATTTGGGGATAATAACTCATTATTTGGTAAAAAAAAATTGATGGGAAAACTAGAAAATAGTATGGCAGAAACTGGGCATAGACCAACACCTTACCCCATTTACCAAGATGAGGACAAAATAGATACATAGCCTGGATATAAAGAAAGATATTATAAGAAAATTTGAAGAACATGGAACATATTACTTATCAGACCTATGGATAGGTGAACAGTTTATGAATAAACAAGAGATAGAACAAAGTTAGGTATAAAATTGATCTCTCTATCCCTTGTATATCAAGGCTATTAAATCTAGCCAAGATAAGAAGGAAAGAAGAAAATTGTCGGGGGGGGGGATTTTATAGAGGATTTCTCAGATAAAGGTCTCATATCTCAAATACATAAAGAACTTTGTCAAGTATATAAGATTATAAGGCATGGGGTGGCTAGGTGGCTCAGTGAATAGAGCACTGGCCCTGGAGTCAAGAGGACCTGAGTACAAATCTGGCCTCAGACACTTAACACAAAACCTAGCCATATGACCTTGGGCAAGTCACTTAACCCCAACTGCCCTCCTAAAAGTAAAAAAAAAAAAAGATTGGTAAATTGGTAAATGATCAAAGAATATGAACAGGCAGTTTTAGAATGAAGAAACAAAAAACAATTTATAGTCATATAAAAATGCTATAAACCATTATTGATTATAGAAATACACATTAAAGCAACCTTGAGATATAATTTTACACCTATCAGATTGACTAAAATTATTTATGTGGGAAGTGACAGATGTTGGAGGGGATGTAGAAAAATTACGACACAATCATTGTTGGTAGAATTGTAAACTTATCCAATTATGTTAGAGATCAGTCTGGAATTATTCCTGAAGTGTTACTAAACTGCCTCCAGGGCTGGGTAACCTGCAGCCTTGAGGTCCCTTGTGGCCTTCTGGGTCCTTGAGGTATGATCTTTTGACTGAATTCAAGTTTTACAGAACAAATCCTTTTATTGAGGGGATTTGTTCTAAGAAGTTTGACTTTAGCCAAAAGGCTAGACTTGAGAACCTAGAGGGCCACATGTGGTCTCGAGACTGCAGGACAGGTTCCTCACCCCTGGGCCTATACCTGTTGACTTAGCAATACCATTACTAGGTCTATTTTCAAAGATGATTAGGGAAAAAGTAAAAGAATCTCTATGTTATATTCTAAAATGTTTATAGCAACTCTTTTCATAGCAGCAAAGTACTGAAAATTATGCTCATCAACGGGGGAATGACTGAACAAATCACAGTATATAATGTGATGAAATACTACTATGCTATAAGAAATGATGAGGGCAATGATCTTAGAAAAACATGTAAATACTTGCACTAAGTAATGAGGACTAAAATGAAAAGAACCAAGAAAACATTGTATACAGTAACAGCAACATTGTTTTAAGAATGAATTTGAGTGAATAAATCATTTTGACTATTATAAATACCCAAATTAATAATAAAGGACCTATGAAGAAAGATGTTATCTGTATTCAGAGGAAGAACTGATAAATATAAATATATATAAAATAATTTTACACGCACATATATGTGTGTATGTATATATGTGTGTGTATATGTGTATCTGTGTGTGTATATACATATATATATGGATACTGTGGTAGCCATCTTTATGGTGGGGATAGGGGAGGAAAGAAAAAAGTTGAAAAAAAGGAAAAGAAGAAATGTATATATATATATATATATTTACATATATTATATATTTAAAAAGAATAGCAAATTGTACATAATAGATTTACAGTTTCATATGCAGAAGAAATGTATATATATATTTACATATATTATATATTTTAAAAGAATAACAAATTGTACATAATAGATTTACAGTTTCATATGCAAATCTTTTTATTATACTATGTAATGGAAATGTTTGTTTTATTCCATAAATTAAAAATAAAATAATTATATTTAAATAGAGACATGGAAAAGAAGATCAAAATCATATGGAAACAGGATAAGGGACATATCATCTCTGTTGCCCTGTATGCAACTGGAGTTATATTGAAGATGCTTTCAGTGAGCCTATAGGAGATGAGGGCAGTCAGGTGACTCACTGGATAGCACACTGGTCTTGGAATCAGGGAGACTCATCTTCCTGAATTCAAATCTGACCTCAGACACTTACTAGCTATGTAACCCTGAGGTCATTTAACCTTGTTTGCCTCAGTTTCCTCATCTGTAAAATGAGTTGGAGAAGGAAATAACAAACCCCTTCAGTATCTTTGCCAAGAAGATCTCAAAATTGGGTCATGAAGTGTCAAAAATGACTGAACAGAAGGTTAGCTTCCACTCCAAAACTCTGATTATTTTTTACTTTGTTTTACTTTTACTTACTCTATAAAAAGCAGCTATTTTATTCACAGGCAATAGCCTATAGAACATTGAATACAAAAGATTAATAGCAAGATAGAAACTCATCCCAGGACTATTTCTATTTGAACCCCATTGAAAAAGATGAGGAAAATGAGATGACAATAATAATCACAGAAAACATTTAATAATTTACAAGGAATGCCTGTGATATGTCATAAGTAAAGGCAACAGTGGTATCGCCAAATATTTGTTGAGTGCACAGTGCACACCTTGGAGACACAATAGAAATATAAAACTTAATCCCTACACTCAAGGAACTTATACTCTAGTTGAGAAAACAGAATATATACATTAAAAAGTCAGTAATAGCACAAGGAAGCATATAATGAAGTGCCAAGTGAATGATACACTTCTTGACAAAGACAGAGAATGGGAAGTGAACTTAGAGGTGTCTAACTCAGCCTTCATTTTATACATAAATTAGCTCAGTTCCAGAGTCTAAGTGATTTGCCCAAGGTCATGCAGTAGCTAAATAGAGGGGCTGGGTTTTGATATATGTCCTCCAAAGCCAGCACTTCCTCTACTGTACTACAAGGAAGAAATCGATGTTTGCTTGGGGAGCTCAAAAAGTCCAGTTTGACAAGATTTGAAGATGTTGCTTTTTCTTCTATTACCAGGATGGGGTGGCTAGTCCCCAAATCCTTGTCCTTGCCTTATTCTATGATCAAGGCACACAGTCACATTTTAACTGAGATCTAGTCCTAGCTGGGACCTGCCAAGATTCTAGGGTGATTCGTCCAAGGGCAGGTATACAAAGATAGCCTATATCAGCTCTAGGAGGAATAGTAGGGTTATTAGGCCTGGAGTCAGGAAGTTTGTTGTTGTTCACTCATTTCAGAATCTTCAGGACCCCATTTGGGCTTTTCTTGGCAGAGATACTGGATTGGATTTTTCATTTCCTTTCTCCAGCTCATTTAACAGATGAGGAACTTAGGCAAACAAGGTTAAGTGACTTGCTGAGGGTCATGCAGTTAGTAAGTGTCTGAGGCCAGATTTGAACTCAGGAAGAGACTTCCTGACTTCAAGCCTGGCATTCTATCCACTGTGCCACCTAACTGCTCAGGAAGACCTGAGTTCAAATGTGACCCAGAAATTAGCTGTGCGATCCTGTATAAGTTACTTAGCCTCTCCTTGCCTCAGTTTCTTTATCTGCAAAATGGGGATATTTTATTGAGTGCACAGTGGGATTTTATTGAGTGCACAGGGGATAATGATAGCACCTACCTCCCAGGGTTATTATGAAGATCAAATGAGATAATATTTGTTAATTGCTTATTATAGTGACTGACACACAGTAAACCTTATATAAATGTTAGCTAGCATCATCATTATTCATTACAATCTATTAGGATTAAAGTAAAGTTTCCACTCCAACAATTTTATCCTTTTTTTTTTTTAACCAGATTTGTGACTTCATCAGCACAGAGAAATTGTAGTAAGGAAACTCCCCAGGAAATGCAGATGGGTACATGCTCCAAAACTAGAGTCACACAGAATTACTTGCTACCCATTACACCATCCTGCCCCTCAACTTCATTTTTTTAAAGAATTAAAATGGGAAGGCTTATTGAAGAGTTTTTCTCCCTTACAGATCATTGCTGTCCTTCACCACATCAAATCCTGGTCTAGCAAATGATATAGAAGATTGAGGGGGTTTTGCCTGAAATACAGAAACAAAGCATACATCTCAATGTGAAAACTTTTTTTAAGGTATCTCTTCTGTGCCAGGAGGCTTAGTGGTTTTTGGTAAGTTAATTGCCTCTCTCAGGCAAACACTCTTTCCCTGTGAGCTGGATGGTTTTGATTTATCAAAAACAAGGACCTCAAAATGTGAAAATCACATGAATAACATGGAATTTCATAAACTGATAATAAACCTCTCACCTAAGGTGACCAAATCCTAAATAAAGGCCCACATATGTATAGGTTCAGACACTGTCAGTCTATATATAGAGAGAAGAAATTCTCTTTAAAAGTAAACTGAATAAGGAAAGAGACCAAAACTCATATCATTGGATTTGGGATATAACAAGCAATCCATCCAAGCAGCATCTCCTTCTAAAGGGTTGGCTCAGAGGGCCCCTCTGGGACTGGTTACCAATGAATCCTTTTCCAGAGTAAAATTCTCTGCCTCGTTAATTCAGCCAGATGGGGATGTGTTGATTTCACAAGTGTGATACTGACCTCTGTCTCAGGAGCTTGGACCAGGAAGTCGGCTCCAAAGTCATGCCACCTGGGGTAATGCCATAGCCCAGCTGCCTCATGCAGACACTGATTGGTCCTCAGCAGGACTCTCTGGAGGCTGCAGTAACCACAGCACCAGTCAGCGCAGTGTGTTCTCTTGCCTTGAACCTTGACGAGACAGGACAAAAGGTTAATTAAAGAGCTATAAAACCCAACAGCATTTCCTTAAACAAATGCTTCTGGTTATATACACATTTTGAAATGTTCTTTTGTTGGAGCTTCCCTCTTGGTTCATGGAGTAAGGCTAGGCCATTGGCATAAACCAAATGTACGAAAACTATTTCAAACTAAAAAGCATTTTTTAAAAATAGGAATCTCTCTATCTCTGTCTCTGTCTCTTTCTCTCTCCCCCTCCCCCTTCTTTCTCTCTCTATCCCTGTCACTTCTCTCTCTGTCTCTTTCTGTATTTCCCCCTTTTCTGTTTCCCTCCCTCTGTGTTCATCTATCTGTCTCTCTATCTCCTTTTATTTTTGTTACTACATACATGTGGAAACCTGCCCTTTTGAAAAAAGTTTGGGAGGATGGGTTCTGCCAAAGTTCAAATATCCTGCTCTTTGTAGTTCTATTCAAAACCTTTAGAATTTGATAACTCTGAATTGCATTAGGCAAAGCAAAACCCCCAGTCCAGGGAATACTTGTTTCCTTTGCCCTTTCCAGTCTTTTAAAGTAAGTGAAAGAAAGTTCTAAAAGTCCATGTCAGGAGAAATTTCTAGTGGATTTAACATTTTTGATAATTCTGTTTAGTCTAAATCAAAGGTACCATAACATTTGCCTTACTGACAGTGTTCTTTGATGGTATGTTGATACTTTTTGATGACTCTCTTTTGGAGGTAAAATTTATAAATTTATGAGTGAACCAAAATAATTTTTGGTACTTGGGGAGACTTCATCTAGCTTTTGGGGTTTTTTGTTTTTGTTTTTGTTTTTGTTTTTTTGCAAATGGACAGATTTCTGAGTATGTTCATTAACATGTAAATTTTTCACTATGTGTACCTTCCTTTTCAGGGTAGTCACATTCATGACTTATGTATGTTAGGAAAATATTATGAACCTCCCAGAGCAGGGACTCTACCAGGTGGCCTAAGGAGGAATGAACTAGTCTAGGTTGGAAACGGAGTAGACCAAAGTTCCTGGGTTGATCAGTATGGGATTGGACTAAGAGAGGCTGCTCTACTTGCAGCCTGGGTGATATTGGGAGACCAAGCCTCAGAATACTAGACTTTTATACTTCTTTGGTCTACTATCAGGCAGCTAGGTGGCTTAGTAGATAGGGTTCTGGGTCTAAAGTCAGGATAGACCTGAGTTCAATTCTGGCCTCAGATATGACCTGTGTGACCCTGGGCAAGTTAAGCCTCAGTTTTCCTCAGTTTCCTAATCTGTGAAATGGGGATAATAACAGCATCTACCTCCCAGGGTTGTTGTGAGGGTCAAATGAGATAATAATTAGAAAGTACCTGGTACATAGTAAACAGTATACTGTATAAATGTAAGGTATTATTTTTTTCTTGTTTTAAAATTTTAATTATTTCCTTAAATATTTACCAATTAAATGTAAAAACAATATTAATTCTTGTTTTTTAAAAAAAATTGAGTTCCAAATTTTCTTCTTCCTATTCCCATCTTTCCCTGTTTTGAGCAAGATCAAATATCAAATTGTTTGATATCAATATGACATCAATTATATATGTGAAGTCATGCAAAACATATTTCCATATTAGCCATGTTGTAAAAGAAAATGCAAATAAAACAAAACAGTAAAAAGAGTATGCTTTACTCTGTGTGCAGAATTAATTAGTTGTCTCTCAGCAAGTGAATAATATCTTTTGTCATGAGTCCTTTGGAATTGTTTTGAATCATTATTTTAATCAGAGTTACTAAGTCTTTCACAACTGATCATACTTACAATATTGCTCTTACTGTGTTCTCCTGGTTCTAGTTACTTTACTTTGTATCAGTTCATAGAAGTCTTCTCAGGCTTTTCTGATACCATTCTACTAATTATTTTTTATAGCATTGTATTTTTATAGCATAGTATTGTACCACAATCCTATACCATAACTCACTCAGCCATTTTCTAATTAATCCCCTCAATTTCCAATTCTTTGCCACCACAAAAGGAGCTGCTATAAATATTTTTGTACGAATATATCTTTTTTTTTCCTTTTCTTTGATCTGTTTGGGATACAGATCTAGCAGTGGCATTGCATAGTCAAAGGGTATACATAATTTTATAGCTCTTTGGGCATAGATCCAAATTGTTCTTCAAAATGGATAGACTAGTTCATAACTCTACCAACAGTGCTTTAGTGTCCCAATTTTCCACAATTTCTCCACACTTGTCATTTTCTTTTTGTGTCATGTTAGCCTGTCTGATAGGTGTGAGGTTGTATCTCAGACTTGCTTTAATTTTTGCTTCTCTAATAAGTAGTAACTTAAAGAATATTTTTCATATGACTATTGATATCTTCGATTTCTTCTAAAAACTGCTTGTTCATATCCTTTGACCATTTATCAACTGGGCAATAGCTCTTATTTTTATAAATTTGGCTCTGTTTCCTATAAATTTGAGAAGTGAGGCAGTTTTAGAGAAACTTGGGGTAAAAAAAATTTCCCCAGTTTTCTGTTTTCTTTCTAATTTTGGCTGCATTAGTTTTGTTTGTGCAAAGTCTTCTTAATTTTTTAATTTCATGTGATCAAAATTATCCATTTTACTTCCCATAATCCACTCTATCTCTTGCTTGGTCATAAACTTTTCCCTTATCCATCAATCTGACAGGTACCCTAATTTACTTATTATATTACCCTTTATCCATTTTGATCTTATCATGTTATACAGTATAAGATGTTGATCTACACATACTTGCTACCAAATTGATTTCCAGTTTTCCCAGCAATTTTTGTCAAATGGTGTATTCTTACCCCCAAAACTTGGATCTCTGCATTTATAAAACACCGGATTATGATGATCATTTATTACTATGTATTGTGTATTTAATCTATTCTATCAATTCACCATTCTATTTCTTAGCCAGTATCAGATTATTTTCATGACTGCTGTTTTGTAATATAGTTTGAAATATGTAACTGCTAGGCCACCTTCCTTAACCTTTTTTTTTCCATTAATTTCCTTGATATTCTTGACGTTTTGTTTCTATTTTTTCTAGCTTTATAAAATAATTCTTTGATAGTTTGATTGGCATAGAACCAAAAAGTAAATTAACTTAGATAGGATTGTCATTTTTATTATGTAGGCTTAGCCTATGCATGAACAATTAATATTTCTCTAATTATTTAGATCTGCCTTTATTTGTGTGAAAAGTGTTGATAAACCCAAAGACCCAAACATTGGAAGAAGAACTCTCTATTTGACAAAAATGCTTATGTCTCTCCTTGATCTACTTTCCAGGTCAGTTGTTTTTCCTATAAGATATTGCACATCAAGTGGAATGTTGAGAGGGCTCAGCTGACTATTTTCTCTATTCCACCATCGTGAATCCACCCACTTGTTAGCTATTATAATTATTATTACCCTTTATAGAGATTTTTTACTCTTTCCTTGTCCTTAGCTGCTTCTTCTTTCTATTTTCATTGTGTTTGTCTCTAGCAGCTCCTTCCCTCTTTCTAACTCACTGCTTTTAACCTGATATGAACCCTGAAATCAATTCATCAAACTTCTGCCAAAAATAGAGGAGGATGTTAGGGGTTCCCTTGTGAGCAAAACACATAAGTTTTATACATGGACTTTGAAACACACATTTTGACTGTTCAATATTCTTTATCAGTTCTTTTCAGGTTTTCAACGGAGTTTCTGATAGATGAATTTTGCTAATCCATGGTGTTTAGATGAGAAGGGTAATACTATATTTGTAGCAAGAAGTTTATATGACATCATAGTAACCACAAGTACAAAACTCAAGAGATTTATAATATCATTAGCACCAGGCAGTGAAAATAGTTTAGTTTCCAGTTTGTCCACTAATGTGGCATTTTCTCCATAAGAAGATTCTCCTGGGTTTCAAAAACAGAAGGACATATTTACTTACTATAAGAAATTAAGCAACAATTTGTTCTGTGTCCCTTGCCATCTTTTATTATATAAAAATATAATATATATTATATATACAATACATTTATAAGAGCCAAATTCTTTATCCATTCATTCAGCAAATATTTACTGATTAACACTATATCTAGACACTATACTGGGCAGAATGAACCCAAATGTTCTAATAGAATAATTAAGAAGATTATAAGACCTTTAATTTTAAATATGTAAGGGGAACATGAGCAGGTAAATGCTCTATGTATCCCATACCCACATACACTCTTCCACCCCCACCCCAAGTCACTAGAGTAAACAAGTTTCTTTATGACTTCTCACTTGCATGTGTGTGTGTGTGAGTGTGTGTGTGTGTGTGAGAGAGAGAGAGAGAGAGAGAGAGAGAGAGAGAGAGAGAGAGAGAGAGAGAGATTGAGAGAGAGAGCTATATGTCATTTTGGGAATAGAGGGTACATTAGTGGTGCAGTGAAGAGATCCCCTTGAAGTCCAAGGCTCTGGGTTTGAATCCATGTTCTGCTACCTGTTTCCTGTTGACCAGAGGTAAATCATTTCTTGCTTAGGGACTCAATTTCTTCATTTGTAATGTGAAGGTGCTGTGCAAGACTGCCTCTAAGACAGTAGTCTTCAAAGAAAGGGCCTTGGAATCACTTCATAAAAAGATATTTTTTAAGGTGTAGATACTTTTTTTCTCTTTGATTTATTTAGAGAATATACCTTGTAGTGGTATAGCCACATTAAAGAATATGCAGTTTGGTAACTTTCGAGGAATAGAACAAGGTTGTTTTCCAGAATGACTAGATCATTGGCTGCACCAAGAGTATACTAATATACCAGTTTTTCTGTAGCCCCCCTCCCAACATTTATCATTTTCCTCTTTTATTTTTCTCTTTACTAATCTGAAGGGATATGAGGTAAAACCTCAAAGTTGTTTTAATTTGCATTTTTCAATTTATTAGTGATTAAGAAAATTTTTTCATATGGCTGTTAATAGCTTCAATTTCTTTCTTAAAAAGTTGATTTTAGGGCAGCTAGGTGGCATAGTGAGTAGAGTGCCAGCCCTGGAGTCAGAAGGACCTGAGTTTGGATCCAGCCTCAGACACTTAACATACACTTAACATACATAAACAAAAACCTAGCTGTGTGATCTTGGGCAAGTTACTTAACCCCAATAGCCCTCCAAAAAGAAAAAAAAAAGTTGATTTTAAAAACTTGGTAAGACTTACATGAACTGATGCAAAGTAAAATGAACAGAATCAGGAGAATATTGCACAGTAACAGCAATATTGTATGAGGATCTACTCTGACTTACTTGGCTATTCTCAGTAATAAAATGACCCAAGACAATTCTAAAGGACTTATTATGAAAAATGCTATCCATCCCCAGAGAAGGAACTCGCAGTGCTTGAATGCAGATCAAAGATAATTTTTTTTACTTTGTTTATTTTTCTTGGGGTTTTTTGTCTGTTTTTTCTTTCACAGCATGATTTACATGGAAATGTGTTTTGCATGACTATATATGTATAACCTATGTCAAATGCCTTGCATTCCTGGGAGCAGGAGGAGGACAGAGAGATTTTGGAACTCAAAATTTGAAAAAATAATGTTAAAATTGCTTTTATGTGTAATTAGGAAGAAACAAAATATTAAATTATAAAATTGTTTGGGGGGCAAAGCCAAGATGGTGGCATAGGAGCAGGAAAACTCAGATACCTATAAAATATGACTCTAAACAAATTTTAGAGCCCCAGAACCCACAAAGTGACAGAGAGAAACAAATCTCCTGCTGAAGGCAGCCTGGGAGGCTGGCAGGAAGGGCCTATTGCAGCATGCTGGGAGCTGAGCCCGCTGCACATGAGCCCATGGTTTTAGCCCCAGGGTGGCCCCAATCAGGAGCAGCAAGAGTGGACTTCAGGAGAGTAGATCACCAGCAGCTGTGGAGGTTTACAGAAATATTAACCCATAAATGCCAAAAAAAAAAAATAAAAGGTCAGTGTAGAACTCTGTTGGAATGGGGGGGAGGGTGGAGGCATGGTCCGGCCTCTGCCCCCAGAGTGAGAAGCAGTGGAAACACAGCAACCATGCAACTGCCACCATGTAGCTGCTTCAGACTTCCCAACCTGAAGATTGTAGGAAGGCCAACCAATCATTCAGAGGGTAATCACTCTTGCTTTAACCTGCCTAGATCTGGATCAAGGTCTTGGGTGGAGGTCCTGGGGTGTGTGACCAGGTGCCAGAGCTTTTGGGGGCTTTAGAGACAGTGCCCTCCTAATAGCTCTTGCAGCTGCAAAAACCCCAGCAATTTGGGACAAAGCTCTCCTCTCTGGAAGTAGAGTTCTACTGGGGCAAAGAGCTCAAAAGTCAAGTAATTGAGTGGCAACATGAGCAAGCAAAGGAAGCAAAGCAAGCACAGCAATCTGACTTTGGATTCCTTTTTTGGGGGGCAAAAAGGATCAAAGCATGGAACAAGAGGAAGACAGTGAAGTCAGAATTTCTGCACCAAAAGCTTCCAAGAAAAATATAAACCGATTACAGGCCATGGAGGAGTTCAAGAAGGATTTTAAAAATCATGTAAGAGAAGTGGAGGAAAAATTGTAAGGAGAAATGAGAATGATGCAAGAAAATCATGAAAAGAGAGTCAACAACCTGACTAAAAGAAAATAACTCTTAAAAAATATGCTAACTCAAATAGCAAAAGAGGCCCAAAAAGCCAAGGAGGAGAAGAATGCCTTAAAAAGCTGAATTTGCTAGATGGAGAAAGAATCTCAAAAGCTCACTGAAGAGAATAATTCCTTCAGAATTAGATTGGAACAAATGGAAGCTAATGACTTTATGAGAAATCAAGATACTATTAAACAGATCCAAACAAATGAAAAAATAAAAGGCAATGTAAAATACCTCATTGGAAAAGCCACTGACCTGGAAAAATAGATCCAGGAGGTATAATTTGAAAATCATTGGACTACCTGAAAGCCAGGATCAAAAAAAGAACCTAGAAATTATCCTTCAAGAAATTCTCAAGGAAAATTGCCCTAATATTCTAGAACCAGAGGGCAAAATAGAAATTGTAAGAATTCACCGATCACCTCTTGAAAAAGATCTCAAAAAGAAAACTCCTAGGAATATTATAGCCAGCTTCCAGAGTTCCCAGATTAAGAAGAAAATATTACAAGCAGCCAGGAAGAAGCAATTTGAATATTGTGGAAACACAATCAGGATAACATAAGATCTAGCAGCTTCAATATTAAGGGATAGAATGGTTTGGAATATGATATTCCAGAGGACAAAGGAGCTAGAATTAAAACCAAGAATCACTTACCCAGCAAAATTAAGTATCATGTTTCAGGGGAAAATATGGTCATTCAGTGGAATAGAGGACTTTCCCAGAGTTGAATAGAAAATTTGACATTCAAATACAAGAAGCAAGAGAAGCATGAAAAGGTAAACAGGGAAAAGAAATCATAAGAAACTTATAAAAGTTTAACTATTTACATTCCTACATGGAAAAACGATAATTGTAACTTATGAAACTTTTATCAGTATAAGAATAGTTGAAGGGAATAGAAATGTGGAATAGAAATGTATATATGTGTGTGTGTGTGTGTATACATATATATATAGGAGGGTATATGGGTGTATGAATACATGTGAGTATGTGTATATATGTGTACAGTTATACATAGATAGAGGGCACAAGACCAATTTAATAGGAAGGGATGATACTTAAAAGATAAAATTAAGAGGTGAGAGAGGAATATAACAAGAGGAGATGGGGAGAGACAGAATGGGGTAAATGATCTCATACAGAAGAGGTAAGGGAAAACAGTTACAATGGAGGGGAAGAACAGGAAGGCAAAAGGTAATGGGTCAACCTTATTCTCATTGAATTTGGCTTAGGGAGGGAATGACATACACACTAAATAGGGTATCTCATCCTACAGGAGAATAGGGGGGAAGGGGATGAGAAGGGGGAAGATGGAAGGGAGGGCATATTGAGGAGGAGGGTAGTTAGAAGCACAGACTTTTGCAAAGAGACAGGGTCAAAGTAGAGAATAGAACAAGTAGGGGGTGGGATAGGACAGAGGGAAACATAGTCAGTCTTTTACAATATATCCACTATGGAAATGCTTTGCATAGCTACACATGTACAACCTATATTGAATTGCTTATCTTCCTAGTAAGGATAGGTAATGAGGGAGAACAGGAAAGAATCTGGAATTCAAAGTTTTAAAATCAAATGTTTAAAATTATAATTATTATTATTATTAATTTACATGCAACTGGGAAATAAGATGTACAGACACTGGGGGATGGAGATCCATTTTGCCCTACCAGAAAGTCAGAGGTGGGATGGGGGAGGATATAGGAGAGAGCAGATTGGGGGAGGAGGTGTACAGTAGGATCGCTGTTTTGGGGTGGTGGGTAGGGGAAAGACGGGTAGAAAATTTGTAACTCAAAATCTTGTGGAAATGAATGATGTAAACTAAAAATAAACATAAATTTTAATTAAAAAAATTAAAGACAACTAAACTGTACAATGACTAGACTGCTGGACCTGAGTCAAGAAATATCTGAGTTCAACTGTAGCTTCAGACACTTACTAGTTATGTGTCCCTGGGCAAGTTATTTAACCTCTATTTGCCTCAGTTTCCTCACCTGTAAGATGGAAGTGACAATAACACCTATCTCCCTGGGATATTTTGAAGAACAAATGATGTACCATATCTTAAGCTCTTTACAAACCTTAATTTCTCATATAAATGCTAGCTATGATTGTCATCAAAGCATCTAACTGCAATGGATGAATAAGGCATATTCAGTCTGTTTTATTTATTTATATAAATGTATTAACATGCAAATAGTGGCACTGTGGGAATTAAGAATGTATTTTTTTTCCTATTGCCACAACTCCTAATAAAGTAAAGACTATTATGGCAAAATATATATATATATATATAATAAAATTGTTCATATCTTTTGACTATTAAGGAATGATTCCTAGTCTTATAATTTTGAATTGGTTACTTAGATATCATTGAATGTGAGACTTTTATAAGAGAAAGTTGCTACAAAGACTTTTTTCCCAAGTTACCAGTTTCCCTGATTTCAAACTACATTTGTTTGTATTAAAACTTTATAATTTTATATAATCAAATTATCCATTTTATATTGTGGGATTCCCTATCCTTTGTTTAGTCATGAACTCTTTCCACAAATCTGAAAGGTGATTTCTTTATTGCCCCTCTACTTTGTTTATTACATGACCTTTTATATCTAGGTCATTTATCCATTTGGAGCTTATCATGATGTTTGGTATGACTTATTGATCTAAAGCCAAATACTTAGAATTTGAAGTAAGTTTAGAGCCCATCTGCCTAAACCCATCAGTTCATGGGTCAGATATATGGAAGAAAGAAGTTGTATTATTGGTCTATGAATTAATTCAAAAAGTCCAAAAAACTGTACTTACTCTACTTCTATATGGTAAGACACATACTACATGTCTGAAGCTTTTCTTTTATGCTCAGGTTTGATTCCTAAAGAGCCAGTATTGTTTATCTTCTATCCCAATCTGTTCTTAAAATAAGGCAGGCGTATACCAACTCCTTCCAATTCCTATTTTATGGCTCTCTCCCTAATGACACAAGACCATACCAAATGGAACAAGTCACATCACTGGGTTTGAAACAGACTTATTGGCACCCAGAATTGCCTGAGAAATGATTAATAAATGTTTAAAAGCCTGGATAGAATGCTCTTTTTCTTGCATTCTAGCTGAAGCAACAGCTGGTCTCTATATCATTTTATGTATACTCAAATCTTGATTTGCAATTAGCTTCATCTAATTTTGCAATAGCTTCATTTATATTCTATTATTTCTACATCTATATTTACACATACTGGTGTGTACATGTATGTGTGCATGTATATGTATGTGTATGTGTATATGTATGTGTATAAATAGATATAGATACATAAATATAGCCCACGGAGCTACAAGTGTTTGCTAGCATTATCCTGTGTTCTTCAAGACCCCAGTGATCTTAACTTTGAAGGACTTACTACACAGTAGTGGAAGCCATGGGAAATTGGTGACAATCTGGATCTCCACTCAGAAACATCCAAGCATGGAGATTATGATGATATAAAGTTGGTATTCACTTGACAGCTACAAGTGGAGGACAATGGCAGCAATCAGACCAACAACAGAAAAGAGGTTGGCTGCTCAGGAGAGGCGATCAGCTACGATCAACAGCAAGTAGCTGGATTGTAGATGACCTGGTGAGTTAACCTGGTTCCTGTCTACATCCTCTGGAAAAGAGAAGCTACTCTCATTCACTTGTCCAACCCCCCTCACTTCTTGTTTACCACCAAGAGGAGGAATGAGAGAGAATTACTTTTTGTCTTTTCTCAATGACCAGCCAAAGGAGCCACGATTTGGAAGCTTATTTCTTTAATTGCTTACTTTCATTGAAAATTCTATTTGAAGCTGATATTTTTAAAACTATATGTATATCTACCATGAATTTGTTAGCTTATGAATGCATAGAGTTAAGAAAGGAGGATTTAATTCTAAATGGAAAGAGATGAGATTTTTCCTAGTCCAAGCTGAGTGGACCTTACCTCCCGATGCACCTCAAAGAATTGTGAAGCTTTGATAATTTTTTGAACAGATAGCTTCTTTCTCCTCTCATCCAAGGAGAAGGAGAAAACTTAAATCTTGCAACAATGTATTTACGATAGGATATTACTTCTCCATGGCAAACAAGAGAGATAGAAGATATACATACACATGTATCCTACTAATAATTTTTGCATATGTCCATTTGGCAATCTAGGACAAAAATATCAATTAATTTCCACAATAACCCCTCGAGGTAGGTATTATTACTATTATCTCCATTTTACAGTTGAGGAAATTGAGGCAGAGAGAGATTAAATTACATGCCTAGGGTCATACAGATAAGAAAATGTTTGAGGCCAATTAGAACTCAAGTCTTCCTGACTCTCTCCACTGAGCTACCAGCTGCCTTTCTTACTAGGTGTGTGACCCCTAAGCAAGTCACTTAACTTCCCAATTCATGGACAACTTTCTACAATTATACATTACAGGCAAGGTACAGATCTGCATCAGTGGATGGAGCATATATGGCAGCAGTTCCCAACAGGGATGAAATAATAATCTTCCTCTTCCCTTCTCCCCCAAGGAGAATTCATGGGAACACTAGGCTTATGGGTATAATAAAGAACAGCATTTCCTTTTCCATTTCATCCATGGGGAGGGGGTATGAGGGACAGTCTGTGGGAAGAGGGGTGTGAGGAATTAAGGGAAAGATATAAACTAGTGTGATGTGACATCTCAGAAATTTTCCAAAATCCAATATTCACTTTTCCATCTGGTTCCTAGAAGGTGAAACTTGCAAAATTACATACCCTGGGGCTTGTCTGTGTTAGAAGCTGAGAAGAATCCGGAATCATCCCTTTGTTTTTCTTAGCACCGGTCAGACTCTTAGGTACTCTGGGCTGACTCCAGGCTCCACAACTGAAGAAGAATCATTAGAACCTAGACTTAGACCTGGAAAAGCCCTTAACATTCATGGCATCCACCCCTCTTATTTTATAGATGAGAAAATTGGGTTCAAGAGTGGTTTGCCCAAGGTCACATAGAGAATCTCAAGAGAATTCTGAGAAACTACAAAGATTATTACAAGGTTTTAACACAAAGTCTGTTAGAAAAAAAAGTTAAAAGATCATTATATTTTGAAAGGAAGGCTGAGGACTAACTCAAGTATAGGGAGAATCAATGAGAACAGAATCACAGTTGGTCAATAATGTTATAGGAAAATATTATTTATGTCAACTTTCCACCTCTCATTGCCTCACCCAATCTTTCTGATGTCCTGACCCTCCTCCTTCTAAGAACTTGGGACCCCAGTTAATCCCCTATCTACCATACCTAGCACCCCAACCAAGCCTGTCCTTTGTAGAAATATACTGTTCTCAGGACATACCTATCTGCACAACCATAATGCAAAAGCAGAATCATAGAATTTTAAAGCATCACCTAATTTAGAGCTGGAAGATATTTATTTGTTTTTTAATTGTAATTTGGTTTTTAATTTTTGCAAGAGACTTTAGAGGTCCTTTAGTCCCAATACCTCATTTTACAGATGATAGAGTCCATGCCCTCTTCCTTCTTCCTCACTCCCCCGCACACACACATACACAGATTTTCTACTCCACTTCCCCCATGGTTAGCAAAGAAAACCTGAGTTCAAATCCAGCCTCGGTCACTTCCTAGTTGTTTGAACATGATAAGTCACTTTAAAAAAGATCTCTGCATTGATTTCCTCAACTGTAATAATGGAGATAATTATATTACCTACCTTGCAGGAGTAGAGAGACAATATATAAACAACTGTGTACAAACAAGATTGTTGTTTGTTCTACATTCTAGAAGAGGAGGTGATGCCATGATGAACAAGTGGATTCGATTTAAGTGAGGGTGGGCTATGCAAAGTCCTCAGCCTCACTTTCTCCTTTGAAGCCATCTTGGTGAAGTGGTAAGATACAGAGCAGGATGCCTGGAAATGGCCCCCATGCAGTGGGGCCTTGGCTGTTTTAAACTAATGTCTTAATAGGTCTCAGTTTGACTGAGGCAGCACCCATTCATTCAGTGATTAAGACTAGGTAAGAAATGATGCAGGAAATGGCCTCTTTTACCTAGTCAAAAATAAAAAATATCAGTCTGGGAGAGGAAGACCCTCAGGATTTTTGGCCAAAAGGGAAATAATTGCTATTTACATTCAGTCTGAGACATAATTAGGATAAATTGGAGATCTCCAAATGAACGCTCCAGGATTAAGGGGAATTAGGAAAAGTTTTTACAGAAGAGTAGCAGAGTATAAGAAGGCTGTTGTTAGTCCTTTGTTTTCAAAGAGGACCAGTGACATCACAGGTGATTTCTTGTCTTGTGTGTCATACCAAGACTGGAAACATAGCAAGGGGCCAGGTTACAAAGGGCTTTAAAAGTCAAACAGAGGATTTTATCTTTGATCCTACAGGTAACGAGATCAAAAGTTCTCAACAAAGATGAAATCACAGTCTCAGTCCCATAAAGGCAAGTTAATGTGAACACTGTGTTTACTACCCTTCATATATTCCATGGTCCAGTAACATCAGCCTCCTTGCTCTTGCTGACAGAGTATCACAAGACTCTCCATCTCCTAACTCCATGCATTTTCATTGGCTGTTCCCCCATGCCTAATTCATTCACCCTCCTTGTAACCTCTTCCTGACTTCCCTGTTTTCCTTCAAGTCTCAAGTAAACTGCCTTCTTCAAAAAGCCTTTACTAATCTCCCTCAGTCCTGGTGCTTTCTCTCTGAAATGATCTCCAGTTTTTCCTAACATAGCTTGTATGTTCCTAGTTTTGTTTTTTCTTTTTTTGCATATTGTCTCTCCCATTAGATTGTGAGATCTTTCAGACCAGAGCTGTTTTTGCCTTTTTTTGTACTCCCAGTGTTTAGCACAATACTTAGCACACAGTAGGTGTTTAATAAATGTTTGTTGAAGCAATATTTTAAGATGATTGTCTCTGAATGACCTAGCTATTCTCAGGAATACAGTAATTCAAGAAAACTCTGAAGGACTTAAGATAAAAAGTGCTATCTCCAGACAAAGAACTGATGGTTTCTGAATACAGATTGAAGAATACTTTTTTTACTTTATTTTTCTTGATTGCTTTTGTGGGGGGACTACATGTTTTCTTTCACAATATGACTATTATGGAAATGTTTTGCATGACTACACATGAATAACTTAGATCGAATTGTTTGTCTTCTCAGTGACCAGAGGGGGTGGGGGAGGGGGGAAAGGGAGGAAGGGAGAGAATTTGGAATTCAAAGTTTGAAAAGTGAATGTTAAAATTTAGTTTTGCATGTAATTGGAAAAATAAAATACTAAAAAAAATGCTTGTTTACTTGATGTGAAAAGTTGCATCAAGAGAGGGCCTAGGAATGTGGTGCAGGGGAAAACTTAGTGTTATTGGATCTGAGTTCAAATCTCAGTTCTGCCACTTATTAGCAGCATGACCTTAGGTAAGTCATATAAACTCTCTAGGTCTGCATTTCCTTATCTATAAAATGAGAGGTTTGTACTAGATGGCCTCAAGTCCCTTCAAACCAGGTGTGCTGATACATATTTAACAACTAGCTATTCTGGGGGGAAAAAGGACTCAGAACACACTTTTAAGCCCCAAACTTCATTATTAGTTTCTTCACAGTTTCTCAAGTTTAAACGACCAAGAAAACAATAAAACAACCTCTATTTTGTGGTATTTATGGGTTTCTAAGGTTTAAATGCTCACACTAAAATTTTAACAATTGTTTCTAACAGCTGGTTTAAGTGGCCTTTAAATATGTGATTCTATAGCATAAAATAACTGAATTTTCTTTCAAAGATATTAAAGTGTGGGATGTAACAGCAGCTACCTAAGTTACAGAAATCAGGATTAGGGGCCCCAATTCTATATTTTGTTTCCTCTTCCCCCTTCCTCCAACAAGAATTCTTTTTTTTACTTTATCAAATGCTTTATTCATTCATTTCCTAAAGATTTTGAGTTACAAATTTTCTCCCCATTTTTGCCCTTCCCTAAAATAGTGATCTCACTAGATTTCCCCTCCTCCTATCTGCTCCCTCCCTCCAATATCTTCCCCCATCCCCCCTCCAATTTTCCAGTAAGGCACGGTGGATCTCTATGTCCCAGTGCCTGTATCTTATTTCCCAGTTACATGTAAAATAATATTAATAATAGTACATATATATTTAAACATTTGATTTTAAAACTTTGAAATCCAGATTCATTCCTTATTTCCCCTGTCACCCACCCTTACTGGGAAGATAAGCAATTCAATATAGATTATACATGTATAGCTATGCAAAACATTTCCATAGTGGATATATTGTAAAAGACTGACTATATTTCCCTCCATCCTATCCCACCTCCCACTTGTTCTATTCTCTACTTTGATCCTGTCCCTTTTCAAAAGTGGGTACTTCCAACTTCCCTCCCCTCCCCAGCCTGCCCTCCCTTCCATCATCCCCTCTCTCACCCCCTTCCCCCCTACTCTCCTGTAGGATGAGATACCCTATTTAGTGTGTAAGTCATTCCCTCCCTAAGCCAAATTCAATGAGAATAAGGTTGACTCATTACCTTTTGCCTTCCTGTTCTTCCCCTCCATTGTAACTGTTTTCCCTTGCCTCTTCTATATGAGATAATTTACCCCATTTTGTCTCTCCCCATCTCCTCTCATTATATTCCTCTCTCACCTCTTAATTTCACCTTTTAAGTATCATCCCTTCCTATTAAATTTGTCCTGTGCCCTCTATCTATGTATACCTGTACACATATATACACACACTCACATATGTATTCATACACCCATATACTCTCCTATATAGGCATATATGTATGTGTGTGTGTATATGTATATATGTATATATATATATATATATGTATATATATATATACATATATACATATACACATATTTTTATTCTCTTCAACTATTCTCATACTGAGAAAAGTTTCATAAGTTACAATTATTGTTTTTCCATGTAGGAATGTAAATAGTTCAACTTTTATAAGTTCTTTATGATTTCTTTTCCCTGTTTACCTTCTCATGCTTCTCTTGCTTCTTATATCTGAATGTTAAATTTTCTATTCAACTCTGGCTTTTTCATCAAGAATGCTTGAAAGTCCTCTATTCCATTGAATGATCATATTTTCCCCTGAAACATGATACTTAGTTTTGCTGGGTAAGTTATTCTTGGTTTTAATCCCAGCTCCTTTGACCTCCAGGCCCTGTGATCCTTCAGTGTAGAAGCTGCCAGGTCCTGTGTTATCCTGATTGTGTTTCCACAATATTCAAATTGTTTCTTCCTGGCTACTTGGAATATTTTCTCCTTCATCTGGGAATTCTGGAACCTGGCTCTAATGTTCCTAGGAGTTTTCTGTTTGGGATCTTTTTAGGAGGTAATCAATGGATTCTTTCAACCTCTATTTTGCCCTCTGGTTCTAAAACATCAGGGCAATTTTCCTTGAAAATTTCTTGAAGGATAATTTCTAGGTTCTTTTTTTGATCCTAGCTTTCAAGTAGTGCAATAATTTTTAAATTATCTCTCCTAGATCTATTTTCCAGGTCAGTGGTTTTCCCAGTGAGATATTTTACATTGCCTTCTATTTTTTCATTTGTTTGGATGTGTTTAATACTATCTTGATTTCTCATAAACTCACTAGCTTTCATTTGCTCCAATCTAATTCTGAAGAAATGATTCTTTTCAGTGAGCTTTTGAGATTCTTTTTCCATCTGTCAAATTCAACTTTTTTTTTTTTTTGCTTTTTGGAGGGCAGTTGGGGTTAAGTAACTTGCTCAAGGTCACGAGGCTAGGTTTTTTTGTGTGTGCATTAAGTGTCTGAGGCCAGATCCGAATTCGGATCCTTCTGACTCCACAGCCGCCACTCTACTCACTGTGCCACCTAGCCACCCCCAAATTCAACTTTTTAAAGCATTCTTCTCATTGCCTTTTTGACCCTCTTTTGTCATTTGAGTTAGTCAATTTTTTAAGGTATTATTTTCTTCTCATTTCATAATTTTCTTGCATAGTTCTTGTTTCTCTTCCCAATTTTTCCTCCACTTCTCTTATTTGGTTTTCAAAATCCTTCTTAAGATCCTCTATGGCCTGTAACCAGCTCATATTTTTCTTGGAAGCTTTTGGTGCAGGAATTCTGACTTTGTTGTCTTCCTCCTGTTCCATCCTTTGATCCTTTTTATCCCTAAAATAGGAATGTAAAGTTGGATTGCTCTGCTTGCTTTGCTTCCTTTCCTTGCTCATGTTGCCATTTAATTACTTGACTTTTGAGCTTTTTGCCACAGTAGGTCTCCCCAGACAGGGGAGCTTTGTCCCAAATTGCTGGGGTTTTCACAGCTGCTGGAGCTGTTAGTTGGGTGCCCTCTCTGAGACTCCACACACTCTGGTAGACTGTTCATGCACCGCAGGACCTCCACCCTAGACAGAAATCCAGATGCAAGCAGGTTAGAGCAAGAGTGATTATCCCTCAGACTGGTCGCTTGGTCCCCCTACAATATGCAACCCAGGAGCTGAAGCTGCCACGTTGTGGTGACTGAACAGTCGCGATGTCTCAGCAGCTTCTCCCTCTAGTGGGTAAAGGCCAGGCTGCACTCCTGAACTACTGGATCCCAAAATCCACACTGCACTGACCTCTTACTTTGTCCTTAGCTTCTATGGGTTGATAATTCTGGAAATCACCACAGCTGCTGGTGATTTGAAGTCCTTCCAGCTGGTAGCTGGTTGTGGCTGCCCTGAAGCTAAACCTTGGACTCCTTCAGGGCTGGGCTCAGTTCCCAGGGTGCTGTGCTGGCCCCTTCCTGCCAGTCTGTTGGACTGTCTTCAGAGGGAGGTTAGCTTCTCTCTGTCATTTTGTGGGTTCTGTAGTTCCAAAGTTTGTCTAGAGTCATTTTATACATGAATTGGAGGAGGTGGAAGCCTGAGCCATGCAGTAGTCCTATTTCTACTCCATCTTGACCTCCAACAAGCATTCTTAAGCACCCACTAAGATATGTGCATAACTCATTGCTAGGCTCTGAGGGATACACAAAGATAAATAAAACCTGGGCTCTGCTCTCAAGAAGTTGTCAATCTAGAAACAGATTTGAAAGGGCTCCAACAATTGATAATAAAAAAGAAATCCCTGAGATTATTCCAGGTATCCCTTCAAGAAATGACTCTGGATTGAGAGAAGGAATTTTTTTAATGAGTTCAATTTAGTGAAATGACATAGCAGATGTTGCAGTAAAATAATTCCATTCCCCCAAACCTGGAGATTCAATCACATATCTTCAGTGAGATGAATGAGCTTTTCCACACAGTGGAAAGCTATACACAAAGAAAGTCACCTAGGTGGTGTAGTGGAAAGAGCACTAGACTTAGAGTCAGGAAGAATTGAGTGCAAATTCAGTCTTGGACACTTCCTGGCTGTGTAAACTTGAGCAAGTACCTTAACCTCTGTATGACACTAGAGAAGGAAATGGCAAACCACTACAGTATTTTTGCCAAAAACAAAAACAAAAAACCCATTGACAGTATGATAATGAAGAGTGGTACACAACTGAATAACAACACACAAAGGAAATACATGTGCCCTGTGAAGGGGCAACAAGCCCATTAATGCCCTCTACTGATGTCATTATACTGTTTCTATTCATCTCTATTTGATGAAGGAACTTATACACACATTGTGTTATATGATGATTGAAGGAGGAAATGCATTCCCATTTTTTTCTATAACACACCACACCCCCTAGTCTTCCCTGATCTTTCCAGGAAGCAATTGCTTCCCCTGTGTGAGACCTTGATTTGCTCTAATTTTTCCATTTCATTTTTGCACTTGTCATGTGCTATTTTATATTTCATGGGAACATTGAATGTCATGTTAGATGGGATTTGTGTATATGATGTAGTGCCCTACTAGTGCCCTGCTCCATGAGGGCAGGGACCCTGTCCTAGCTGACTCATGTATGTCCCTCTGTGCTTACTTAACCCATTGTTCTGTACAGAGTAGGTGTTTAATAAATATTTGTTGGATTAAAGTCGAGCTTTGTGGGGAACTATGAAAGAACCCAAGAATAAGTCGTTAAGGAGGCTAAAGAGCTAGACACAGGCAGAAGGAGATACAGAGAGAATCTAAAAACAGAGAGAGAGGAAACAGGAGGGAAATGGAGTCAGAGAGAGAAAAACTTGAAGATAGGATCAAAAATAATTGAAAGGCAGGCTGCTTTTCTTTCTATGGCTGCATTCGAGATAATACTGGGTGATACCTTGGAGGCTACTTGCTTGCAGTTACAGTCTGAGAAGTCAACAAGGAACTTTCAGGGTTACCATTCAGGGACAGTCTGCCACAAACTTTTGCCAAAGGCACGTCTGCCTGCTCAGTAAGTCTCTGCTTCAGGTTGTTGTTTCCTAGTTATGGAGACTTTTTCATTCTTTTCCTTTCTTTCTTCTCCATCTTCCATGTCTCTCTTTTTCCTTTTCTTCTTCCTCCTTTCCTCTAACTTTCTTTTTCTCTTCCTCCTCCTCCTTCCTCTCCTCCTTGTCCTCTTCCTTGTCCCATCATCTTCCTCCTCCCATCCTCCTCTTTCTCCTTCCATCCTCCTCCTCTTCTTTTTTGACTTTTCTCCTCCTCTTCCTCCTCCTCCTCCTCCTCTTCCTCCTTCTCTTCTTCTTCTTCTTCTTCTTCTTCTTCTTCTTCTTCTTCTTCTTCTTCTTCTTCTTCTTCTCCTCCTCCTCCTCCTCTATTTCCTCTCTGATTCTGTCTTTCTGTCTATCTATCTCTATCTCTCCCCTCTTGAATTTGAATCCTGACTCAGACACTAACTTACCAGTGTGGTGACTTCAGACAAATCACTAATCTATCTCAGCCTCAACTCAACAACAACAATAACAGCTAGCACATATATAACACCTACACTGTACCAGGCATTACACTATAATTATTATCTCATTTGATCCTCACAACAGTCCTGGATGGAAGATAGGCTCTATTATATCTGTAAAATGGGGTTGATAATAGTACTTGCCTTTGTATTGTTAATGTATTTTTGCTTAATGGGAAGACCTTTCCCATCTATTAATAGGCCCATGTGACCTGCTTGAGTCTCGTGGAACCTGAGTCACATGAGTCTGTGGTGGGAGGAGCTTACCAAGTGGGTGGAGCAGGAAGGATTGAGGAGAACTGAGAGGAAGTTTGTCAGAGCAGTCAGAGGTGTGGGAGAGAGAGGAAACAGGCAGTGAGCTGTGAGTGTTCACTTGTAGGAAGGCCCTAGCAGGGGGAAGGCTTGGGGATGTTGGTGTCCCCTGCATTGTTACTGTGTATAGATTTCTTTGTTGCTATGATATATTTGGCTTTCTGGTGTTGGGATTTGACTTTCTAGTGTTTGAACAAATGTTTTGGTTCTGTCTTCCAGGAGGAGAGTCTGTTGTATTTTGTAATTCAGAATTATGCCAGCATATTCATAGCCACTGTGAATATTGTGTTGGTGCTACAACCTTGTAGTGCTATGATGATATATTAAAGAGATCTGCACACTTTGAAGTGTTGTATAAATACTACCTATTCCTCATCCCTTCTTCCTTCCTTCTCTTTCTCCCTTTCTTTTTTCTTCTTTTCCATTTCTTTAATTTTTCCTTGTCTTCCTCTGTCCTTTTTCTTTCCCTCTTTCTTCATTGCTCTCCTTTCTTCTTTCTTTTCTTCCTGTTCCTCTTGTCCCTTTTCTCCTCCATTCTAATTTCTCCACCCCACAGTGATATTTTAGCCCATTATTTTCTCTCTCTTTCCTTTCAGCTTCCCATGCTTGTTCTCAGTAAGCCTGACTACCTTCCAGCAGAACCATCTCTTTTGTACTGTATCTGGTTCCTTCCAGCCTGGAGAATGGAGAGCTGCACAAGTGGCTTTTTCTTTACTTGTACCATGATTAGGATTAGTAGAAACTTGAAAGAAAAACAGCAATGATAAAGCAGAGTTCTTCCTGGCAGAGAGAAAAAGCCATATTAATGTCATCACTTGAATATCAGATTACCATAGGCTGCAATTCCTAAAATAACCTTCTGTTTATGTCCATGAATTAGCTCAAAAAAAGGAAAACAAAAAGGGGAAGGGACCCAATTCAACCCATAAAGAATGCCTTCCCCACCCCAGCTCTATGGGGAAGCATATTTAAAATCACCTTTTTAAGTAAAACTGAAAATATTAAGAGACAACATCTTCCTTTAAAATCCTTTCCAGATTCCTGGAAAAATCCCTCATGATGATTTATTGAGGACAAAAAAAAATGTTCTTAGGAAAACAGATTAAGAGTGGTACCAAATCATTTGCTAGAGCAAATATTGTCTTGTTTATATCATTGCCTTCCCCACCCCTGACGTGATTTGGATAGGCTATTGACCCATTTAGGGCACCTTGGTGGCACAATGGATAGAGCAAGACTTGAGTCCAGATCTGGCCTCAGACCCTTACTATCTGTGTGACCCTGGACAAGCCACCTAATCCTGTTTGCCTCAGTTTCCTCATCTACAAAATGAGCTGAAGAAGGAAATGGTAAACCACTCTAGTATCTTTGCCAAGAAAACCCCAAATGAGGTTAGGAAGAGTCAGACACAACTGAAATGACTAAACAACAAAATTGACCCATCTAAGGGCAGTCACTTCTTTACCTACTTACTCAGTATTGATGGAAAGGAGATGGTCCCTTTGTTTAATTCTAGGAGTGAGCTAAGTGGTCCAGTAATAAAGAAAGTGGGACCTTGGTTACTCAATAGTTCTGGAATGTTAGCCCAGATTGTATTTTACATGTTGTGATCTTTTCTTTGTTCAAGAGTTCCTATAAAAAGTTACTTGAAGTTGGAATGCATGGGGGACTATGTCAGTTTGGATCTCTCTCTGACTGTCTGTCTGTCTCTTTCTCTCTCTTTCACTTTCTCTCTTGCTCCCCCTCTTTTTTTCTGTTAGAAATGGATTGAATATAGGTTAAAATTAAACTAAATTGTCAAACTGGTACCTAAATGGAGAGTACAATATTAATATATGCTTTCTTTTGACACTTATGACAATACAGGGCACTATTCTTTTCCTTCCTGTCATACTCACACCTATTGCCCCTGACCCTCAGATACACTTTGATGCATAATAGAAAAAAATAAATTTTATCTATTAACAGAAAGCTTGTTCTATGAGATAAGGATATATATTTGTAATCCAACTCTACTGGATAGAAGAGGGAATGAGCTATAGGAAATTGCCTAGTAGGAAACCACCAGGTGGTACACTGAGAAAAAAGCAAAACAAACTCTTTAAAGAAAAGGGAAATCCTTCCCTGACACAAAACACACAGAGAAAGACGTTTACAAATTTGTTTTAAAGATTGTCTCCCTATCTTCTCAGACTGAAAGTGCAGGTCCATCACTGATCAGCATGGGGTCATAGATCTGCTCCATTTCCACCTGGGTCAGTCCGACCCTTGTGGTTCCCCCTCTCCCAGGGGCTCACTCTGTTAATGGTAAACAGTACAAACACCCAATTGGTAAAATCTACAGAAACTTAGAACTCTGAGTTCAATAAGATACACCATCTTTGGAAATTAAAAATAAAATAATTTTTTTCAAAAAGAGAGATACATCAGCTTTTGCTTGTAGCTGGGATTACAGAGATGTACCACCATGCCCAATGAGAAGAGTTTTGTAAATCACCTGATGCTAGGTTCTCCTTAACATCTTTGATGCATCCTTCAGACCTTCCTCTCCTTTGTCTCTTGGAATCCCTAGTTTTCTTCAGGACCAGCTGAAGTGCCCCCTTCTCCATGAAGCCTTTCCTGATCTCCCTCCCCAGATGCTAGCACCTCCCCCTCTGATTACCTCATCAATTTTGTATACACCTGTGTACATCCATTCTCATCCTTCAACCCCACCACAGTATGCAAGCTCTTTGAAGACAGACATTTTTGGTTTTGTTTTTCTGCCCCCAACATTTAGCACACAGTAGGCCCTTAATTAATGCTCACTGATTAATTGGAGCAGGTCTTTTAAAGTCCTCCAGATTGTTTATTGAAAGGAAAAGCTTAGTTTTTGACTAAGTGCAAATAATGCTTGATTCTTTGGGCTAATGGAAGGAAGCAGTGATAGAAAAATCATCTCATGGTAGAGCAGAAAGTGCATTGGACTTGGTTTCTGAGATTAAAAGCCTAGAGCTGCCATTTACTATATGTAACCTGGAGCAAGGCAACCTCTCTGGCCCTCAGTTTCCAAAGCTGTAATGTGAGGCAGTTTGGACTAGATGACCGCCAAGGCCTCTTTCAGCTCTTAGATTGTATTTCTATTTGGCTACAAAATGCAGTCAAAGATACAATTCATACAGAAATAGAGACGACCCACTAAAATACACATGCACACACATATGCACACAAATATATATACTCCTTCTGATTTTGCTTTCTTGTCATAGCCTGGTAACCAGCTGGGTGGAGAAAGGCAGAAGGCCACAGAGAATCTACAGTTAGTTGTGTTGTAAACATTCTCTTGAGTGCCCCAGGTCCTCTGAAAACATGAAATCAAATTAATTTTGTAATGGCTTGGCCAACTGAGCTGCATTTCTGATTTTCACTGGTAGGCAGTGCCAGTAAATGCCTCAGATGAACATTACACTGGTACTTGGTTCATCATGGTAACTAGGTGCCAGTTGGTGAGCTAGCTTGGATATTTCCAATATCCCATTACTTTAGAATGGCAGCATTGACTGATATGGGGCCCATCTTTTATTCTCCCTTTCATTGTATCAGGTCTGAAAGTGAATCCAACGACTTGGCCTGTGTTTTGACTTCTGGGATGCATCTTTCAAGTGGCAATCCTTTTGCCTTACAATTGAATCAAGCCTAGAGTTTGGAATTGAACATTTGGAAGCTGGAAAGACCTTGTTTTCAATAGTAATTGCAAATTCTCAAATAGAGACTTTGCAGGTTTTATCTGAGCTTTCCTCATTTCAAAGTTGTTCTTCTGCCAGAGTGAGCTGGACTTAATACAAAACTGGGGAAGAGGTGGTACATGTCCACGAAGGTGGTAGACATTCCTCATTACATCCTCAAAATGAGATTCCTCGCAAGGGAGTTCCAGGAAAATGCTGTGAAATTTAAGGATCAAAAAGAAAAAAGCCCTTCTGAAGAACATCACCTTAGACTTCATTTATACATGCAAATGTGAAATGAATTACTGTCAACAAATCAAGTCAGTTAATCACCTACCATGTGCCAGGCACCATGCTAAGCTCTGAGGCTACAAAGGCAAAAAAGAAAAATTGTTTCTGTCCTCAAGGAGCTCACAATTTAATGGGATGGGGTAGGGGAAGGCTGGAAGTAGAACATCATGTAAACAACTATACAAACAAGATAGATTAGATAGATTGATAGATAGATAGATAGATAGATAGATAGATAGATAGATAGATGGATAGATGGATGGATGGATGGATATACAGGAGGCACTAAGGTTTAGGAAGATTGTGAAGGGATTCTTACAAAAAGAGATATTAGCTAAAACCTGAAAGAACCAGGAATGCCAAGAAGCAGAGATAAGGTAGGAGAGAATTCCAAGCAGCAGAGACAGCCCGTGAAAATGCACAAAATTGGGAGATGAGATGTCATGTTGGACGAACATCAAAGATGCCAAAGTCCCTGGATGGTTGAGTCAGTAGAGGGGAGTAGGGGATAAGAAGACTGGAAATATAGGAAGGATGAAGGTTTTTAAAGCCAAACAGAAGCTTCCATATTTGGTACTGTATAGGAGGGTGTACTGTACTTGGAGTCAGGAATTCAATTCAATTCAAGCTATTGTTTGTCCTTCATTTTCAAAGAGAACCAGTGACATCATGGGTGACTGGTGCATGAACTGGATTTAAGTGAGACAGATTTGCACAAAGTCCTCAGCCTCACTCTCTCTTCCAGAGACATCAAAGTCCTATGGCAAGACAAAAGTCAAGATGACTGACAGTAGCCCTGGATGGAGTGGATGACCTTAGAGGCTTCACTGTTTGACCAAGCTCTAAGCACTCCACAGCTTCAGCCACCTTCATGGTCATTAAAACAAGTTGTTCTCATCTGTCCATTCCATCAGAGAAAGTCTTCACTTGCTTGGAGTCGACACCTCCTGACTCATTGACAGGTTTGAGGACAGTCAGTTATACTCAACCTGGTTCAGCCTGTCTGCCTAGATGGTTTTACTGGGGTGTGGTTGTTAAGTATGCTACAGCTTCTTGGAGTCACGGGTGAGAACTGAGTGCTAGGTAGATACTAAAGGTGGAATATCAGCCCTGAAAAGGGCTCAGCACCCTTAATACCAGAGGTGCTGGTCTTCCTTGAATATTCTGTACATCTTGATTCAAATACTAACAAGATACAAGATGGGTGGTGATGTTAGATAAGCTGTCTTCAAGGATCAGAGTAGATGAGGGGATACTGCAGCAGAAAAGCCATGAAATGGAAGGACAGGTACAAAGCCTCATTAACAGAAAGGGAAAGAAGAGGGAAGAAGGTATGTGAAGAGGAAGGCAGTTAAATTTCTGATTAAAAGCCTCTTCTCTACTTTCACCCTGAACTAGAGGTGAAAGTAACTTCCTTTCCCATTAGACTCTACAAAGAATATGCTAATTATCTATCAAAGGGTAACATCCTGTCTCTAGAAAAGACCAGAAATCTATTATAAATAAACAAAACTTCACCAAAGAGCCCCCACTGAGTGAACCCCCCAACAATAGTAAACAAGAATGAAAAAATCAGCCACAAAGCCTACCACAAGGCTGACAGAGAACTGATGGTTTTGCTTCTAACAAATATGGAGGGCAATACAAACTTTTTAGTGAATTGCCAAGAATTTATTTTGTATGATTCTATTTCTGTCAGTGGCAACTGACTATGCATGTCCAAAACACAAGGGAGAAAGAAATGTTCCTTAAAAAATGGAAGAAGTTGGGGCGGCTATGTGGCGCAGTGAATAAGAGCGCCGGCCTCGGATTTGGGATGACCCAAGATCGAATCCAGCCTCAGAAAATGAGCACCCACACACAAATAATGACTAGCCGTGTAACCTTGAGCAAGTTACTTAACCCCAAGTGCTCTAAAAAAAAAAGAAAGAAAAGAAAAGAAAAAAAGAAAAAAATGGAAGAAGTGCTCTAAAGGGAACACTTTTTAAAAAGTGGCAGAAAAGAAAGTAAGAAATATTATCTTGAGTCAGGAAGTTGGAGAATGGAAGAATGTGATACAGAAGAGAAAGGGAAGGAGAAATCCTAAACATTTGAAGCTTTACAATGAAGTTCTTTCTGTGAGGGATGGAGCTGGAAACTTGGAGGAAGAAGAGGCCTCTTATGCTCCAGAGAATGATGATTTGGATATAAGAGTGCCACGGGGAGAGAGATTATTCTGTGATGGCCAAAGGAAAAAAATGACAAGTGACAATGACAGATGTCTCCTCTGAAATGTGGCAAGGTAGTCATAGATCAACCTTCTGTGAATAATAGAGATCTGTTATCTTTCTGGGGCATGTAACTGGGACATAACTAAAAATTTCTTAAGAGTTGTAGAACTACCACCCACTTCTAGTGATTTAAGTGGAGACAAATGTTGCTAGGCAAAGGAACCTATAAGGCTTTACTGGAGATTATGTAGGCCTAGCCTAGATGCACTGAAGATACTAGGTACAACAAAAAGGCACTTTTAGTTATGTTTGGGCAAGAGGAAGATCAAAAAGAGTTAGGATTATTTCTCATGGTAGATGGGACAGAATTTGCTTCCTTGTAGAGATAAGTGACTTGGCCAAGGTCACATACCTCGTAAGCATCTGAGGCTGAATTTGAAATCAGATCTTCCTGACTCCAGGGCCAATGATCCATACACCATTCCACCAGCTGCTCCTTTTTCTCTATCAAAGATCACAATCCTCAGAGATAAACAGAGCAGAAATAGTTAACAGGGAATTGAAATTCAAGGTAAATAGGAGCCAGTAACAGAGAACCTAACTTTCCTTCCTGAGTTCAGATAATTAGGTTTAGAAAGCAGTAAGAGAACTGAGGATGTGATTATTAAGCTATCAGTAATCTTTGGCAAATTCAAGGAAATAAGAGAAATGTCCCAAGACTAGAGATCTGTAATTTTTATTATTAAAAAAAATAAAAAGGTAGTTTCTTCAGGTAATAAGCTCATGAGCTTGACTTCAACTACTGGCAAAATTTTCAAGTATATTATTATTAATGTGATGGTTTTCTGAGCTTTTGCAAAGAGAAGTTATGAACACAAAGAGACACCATTGCTTTCATCAAAGACAGGGCAGGCCTGGCTAATTCCGTTCTCCTTTTGACAGGTGTTATGAGGGAATATTGTACCTGGAATTCAGCAAAGAGCCAGACAAAATCATTCGTGTGATCCTTGTAGACAAGAGAGAGGGAGACAAGCTATGTGATGGGCAGCCAGGTGACATAACGGATAGAGTGCTGGGCCTGAAGTCATGAAGACTCACATTTATGAGCTCAAATCTGACTTCAGACACTTACAAACTGTGTGAGCCTGGGCAAGTCTCTTTAACACTGTTTGCCTCAGTTTCCTCATCTATAAAATGAACCGGAGAAGAAAATGGAAAACAACTAATAGTATCTATGCCAAAAAAACTTCAAAGGGGGTCAGGAAGAGTTGGACACCATTGAAACAATGAACTACAACACCTCACTGGGCTGCTATAATGATAACAAACAGACATATATCTGTAATTATTATGACCTCATATCCTGATATTCTATATACTTCCTCGTCAGCATTCCCAAAACATTCTTGCTCTTCTTGCTTTTCTTAAACATTCTAATGGCTGGCACCACAGTCCCATCTTGAATGCACTAAAGCTGATGGATCCACAGGGTTTGGACATGTTGTTCCTGTTTGTTCTAATTAGTAGACTTGAATTAAACTGGACTCTGAAGGTCACATGTTTTCCCCGGGATCCTGCCTAGTATTCAGTGAGCAGTTGGAATGAAGGGTTATTGATGGGCAAGCAAGGCCTTGGGGATGTCTTTGCCAAGAGCTGACTCAGCCCTTATGAGATGTTTGGCAGCCACATTTCAGACTTCCTGAGGGAAAGTGTAAATCTGATCATTAATGTTATAAATGCTAACCAAGGGGAGGCTGCTAACCAAGAGGAGGCTATTATCCATTTAGAGTGCTTTGTATTGGACTCACTATTAAATTAATTACACAAGTTTTTCTCAGAGATTCATAGGAGCACAGGACTGGAAGAGACCATAGACAACTTCTAGTCTATCTGTCTCCAGATGAGGAATTGAAGCCCAGGGAATGAAATGACTTACCCAGGTTACTGAATTAGTGATAGAGGAAGGACTGAAAAATAACAGCTTATATTTAGGTAGCTTTTGACAGTAGTATATACTCCATCACTTGATCTTCCCAAAACTCCTGTGAAGAAGATAGGAAAATTATATTAACTTCATTTTATAGAAAAGAAAATATGTTCATACAGGTAATGTCATTCACCCAGAGACACATTAGATGCCAAGGTACATGTTGAAATACGGTGCTGTGCTGTCCATATTGGAAGAACACTGCATTTGGAGTAAAAGGACCTGAGGTCAAGTTCCAATTCTGGCATTGCAGGCTGAATTTGGAGTCAGGAAGATCTGAATTCAAATCTGGCCTCAGATAATCACTTGCTATATAACCCTGGGCAAGTCACTTAATATCTGTCTGATGTGGTGTCTATATCTACAAAACAGTGGTGATAATAATAGTACAGTCATCCCTTCCACATCATGGGGAGTGTAAGTGCAGCACCCCTGTGATCTGGAAAATCCTCATAAAAAATTTTGGCCCTCCCTTCATACCAGAGAAGAAGTCTGAATTTTTTCTTTTTCTTTTATGGGGTGTTTACACTATCTTATAATATTTGGGTATATTTATTTGGTATATTAAAAGATAAAATATGTTAATATTATGTAATGCCACACATTTTATGCATTTCTGAGTTTCTAAATTTTTTTCTGTATCATCAGCTGACTTTTACATATCATCTGTGACCTTCACAAAACTTCCCCAAAATTCCTATTTAATTTCTGATGCTGACCCATGATTTATCAAAAACATGATGGGGAAAGTCAGGATGTGGGAGGGATAACTGTTCCTACCTCCCAGAGCTTTTCTGAGGATAAAATGAGATAATAATTGGAAAGTGCTTTGCAAAACTTAAAGTGCTATATAAATGCTAGTTATTACTCTTATTGGCTAGCCATTATTTGCTAGCTGCATGGCCTTAACAAATTACTTCCCTGTAAATTGAGGACAATAACAGCTCCTGTCTCCCAGAGTTTTGTGAAGATAAAATGAGATAATAATTGGAAAGTGTTTTGTAAATCTTAAAGTGCTATCTTAAATGATAATAATTATTATTATTATTATTAGCTAGCTATTATTTGCTAGCTGTGTGATCTCAGGCAAGTCATTTCTCTTTTTTGGGCCCCATTTTTCTCATTTGTAAAATTAGATATTTATACTGGATGACCTCTGAGGTACCTTCCAGTTCTAAATTTATACTTCTATTGCTTCTTGTCTCCCTGTTCAGATATGTTATTATTAATGAATAACTCATATTAGTTTCTTATTTTCCTTTGGCAATTTTTTTCATTAGCTTAAAACACAGAGGCCTATATACCTGAGTTACTATATGCCTTTCAGTTTTTTAGATTTCATTTTTATTCTGAACTTAATAAACAGTCAAAAAATGAGTATTTGCATATAAAAAGTAGAACAGGAAAAATGGCTTATATTGCTCTTTGATCTTCATAGTATACCTTTATTCTTATCTTACTTCTAAAGCCTTCTGCCATCTCACTGTCTTTTTGGGGGTGCTTTTTGATCATTAAAACAATGCCTGTTTCCTTATTTTTCCCTCAATACATATCAAACTGGTAGCTTAAAAACATTGTCTCCTAGTGGAAAAAGTCCTAGATTTCCAATGAGCAAATGGGTTCGATTCTTGGCTCTTCTATTTACTTTCTTTGTGACTGGGGCAAGAATGGAAGGAAACAAACATTTATTAAGCACCTACTACATACCAGGTACCATGCTAAATGCTGTACAAATGTCTCTGTCCACTCTACTGCCTAGCTGCCACTTAACCTTTCTGGGCCTCAGTTTCCTTATATATAAAATAAGAGTGTCAAACTAAATGATCTCTTCAGTTTTATATCTGTGATTCTATGATCTTTTACCTCTATATTTCCCAAATTCTATCAATCATTCATATTTCATGGCTTGTGACTGCTCTCTGAAAACCTGCCAGATCATGTCACGATACATTTTGTGCCACTCAACTTTTTATCTTTGGTAGTGGTTTCCCCAGAAGTGGAGAAAAAAACATCTAAAAAAGATGTTTGAAGTTAGAAGACAAAAAATTAAATAGGTCACAAGGGATTCTTGTCTCACCTTGAGCTCTGCACTATGGATGGTCATATTAGTTAGATCTCAGAAAGTCTTAATTAGAAACCTGTCATAGTTCATTTGGACAATTTGGGAGCTGTCATTCAGGGAAATAACCTTTGTGGAGATGGGACCCAATAACTCCTTCTGCAGGTGCTGCAGCCCTCACCTCCTCAGCAGTCATGACTTCTAAAGACCAAGAAAAGAAAGTTTTCACCACCCATGCCTTTGACACCCTTAAATACCTGTAGCAGAAATGAATATGCAGGGGCTGCTATGTGGCACAATGGATAGAGCACCAACCCTGGAGTCAGGAGGACCTGAGTTTAAATCTAGCCTTGCCAAGAAAGGAAGAAAGAAAGAAAGAAACAAACAAAGAGACAAAGAAATGGATATGCACTACTAATAAAGATGATGCACTAAATATCAACTTTTGCCACTGTCACCTTTAAGGACAATTTGACTTTTCCATCCTCACTGTTGTAAAGTTTTAACCCGAGGCTGCTTTCCCCCTCCCTAACATACAGAATATTCCCAGGATTCCTCTTTCTAGTACCACTTGGTCTGTAATCAGTAAGTGTAAACTCCTTTTAATATTAATCTACAGTAAAAATAAGTCTTCTCAGGAGAGGTGTTTTTAAATTTTTTTATTAAATGTGCAATGCTTTGTAAGTTGAACTGGCTTTTTTTATACTATAACCTTTTTCAAATGGTCTGGCCATTGCTCCCGTTGGTTAGCATCACAATTGAAAGTTGATTGTGTGACTCTTGTATCTAGGAAACAATTTCTTTATATGAGAAAAATAGAATAAAATGAATACAATGATAAGAGAAAAGCTTTTGTCTGGGTTCTCTAGTGTGCACTCTATTCCTATCATTAGGTATAACAGAAATGTAGAGAAGAGAAAGTTTAGCCCCCAGTAATTCACATGAATAATATAATGCCACTAAATCCAAAATTCATAGGCTAGCACTACATCAATTTATTGAAGTTCTTTTGTTTCTTCTTACAAAGATCACAAGAAATAAATTGTATTCGAGGATTTAACTTATCATTCAATAGAATTATAAGATTACAGATTGGAAGGAACCTCCGAGATCATCCAACCCAACTCTCACCAAAGTCATGAATCCTATCTACAATACCCCCAACAAGTGGTCACTCATTTTCTCCATCTGAGAATCTCCACTGAGGATTCAAGATTCCCCAAGGTAGCACTTTCCAATTATGGACAGCTCTAAGAAAGTTCCTCCTTTTATTGAATCAAATAGCTCCCTTTAATTTCTATGTGCTGGTCCTTGTTTTAGCCTTTGTAACAACTAAGAACAAACTAATCTCTCCTCTGTGTGACAGATTTTTTACTACTTGAAGATACTATTATGTCCATTCTATGATCCTATGATTTCCCCCAAAGCTCTTCTTCCTCTTTCATTTGTTTCCAGTAGGAGATATGCCCCTGGAGGGAAGGGACAATTTTAATGTTTATCTCTGTGTTCCGGGTACCTACCAGAGCACCTGAGCACATTGTAGGTATTCAATAAATGCTTATTGAACTGAATTAAAGGGATTCCCTCCCCACCCTTTGGAAGGCATCCAGGTTAAGTGACTTGCCCAGAATTACACAGCTTGTAAGTGTCAAGTGTCTGAGGCCAGATTTGGACTTAGGCCCTCCTGACTCCAGAACCAGTGTTCTATCCACTGTGCCCACCAGCTGCCCCTGAACGGATCTTTTTAAAACAATATTTTATTTTTCCCCCGAGTACATGTAAAGACAATTTTTGACATTCTTTTTTTTAAGTTCCAAATTCTCTACCTCCCTCTCCTCTTCTCTATCTGAAGGGATCTTTTTGCAGAGTGGTTTCTATGCTTTATTTTTGTAACATGGTTTCTATGGTATATCACATTCATTCCAAAATCTTGATCCTAACTCTGCAAAATCTCTCCCATGTGTTCCCTTCTTCTGACTCACTCAAACATCACCTTCAATCGAGCCCTGATCACCTCTCACCTGAACTATTAAAATACCATCCTACTTGGTCTCCTGCCTCAGGTATCCCCCCACTCCAATCCATGTTCCATATAGCTGCCAAAGTGATTTTCCTAAAGCGTAGGCCTGACCATGTTATTTCTTCCTTCCCCATTCCAATATACTCTAGTGACTTATTATCTCCAGACCCAAATAAAAATTCATCTCTTTGGTATTTAAAGCTATTCATAGCCCAGCTCCATCCCACTTTCCTAGCCTCATTATATATCTCTCCTCTCCCTGTATTCTATGGAGCAGCCATGCTGGCTTTCTTACTGTTTCTCACACAGAACTCCATCTCCCATTCCCATGCCTTTGCTCTGGCTGTCCCTTATGGCTTTTCTGCTCCCTTCCTCATCTCTGTTTCTTTGAACCTCTAGTTTACTTCAAAATTTTCCTCGGGCACCACTTTCTGCATGAGGCCTTCCCTAGTGTGATGTTTAAAATTTTTGAGAGACAGTTTCATGGTAACTAATCATTTTATTAAGAAGACTAGCATAAGGGAGTTGGAAATTGGGAGGATGCCCATCAACTGGGCAATGACTGAACAAATTGTGGTATGTGATTGTGATGGAATACTATTGTACTATAAGAAATGATGGGCAGGGTGCTCCCAGAAAAACCTGGAAAGACTTGCATGAGTTGATGCAAAGTGAAATGTTCTGTGTACAAAGTAATAGCAATATTGTAAGATGATCAGCTGTGAATAACTTATTCTCAGCAACACAGTGATCCAAGACAACTCTGAAGGACTTACGATGAAAAATGCTCTCCATCCTCAGACAAAGAACTGATGGGTATCTAAATATAGATTGAAGCATACTTTTTTTGCTTTATTTTTCTTGAGGTTTTTTTTGTCTATGTTTTCTTTCACAATGTGATTAATGTGGAAATGTGTTTCACCTAACTACACATATATAACCTATTTCAAATTGCTTGCCTTCTCAATGTGGGGGGGTAAAGGAGGAGGAGGTTTTGGGACTCAAAGTTTTGAAAACAAATGTTAAAATTTATTTTTACATGTAATTGGGGAAAAATAAAATATTAAATAACATTTTTTTCCAAATGCTTTATTAACTTCTGGTTTACATCATTCATTTCTGCCAGATTTTGAGTTACAATTTTTCCCCATTTTTCCCCTACCCACCACCCCAATTACATGCAAAACAGTATTAATAATAGTATTTTTATATATTTGAAACATTTAATTTTAAAACTTCGAATTCCAGATCCATTCACTTCCTCCCTTGTCACCCACTCCTGCTGAGAAGATAAGCAATTCAATATATGTTGTACATGTATAGCTATGCAAAACATTACCATAGTAAATACATGGTAAAAGACTGGCTATATTTCCCTCCCACCTATCCCACCCCCCTACTTGGTCCATTCCCTACTTTAATCCTGTCCCTCTTCAAAAGTGGGTGCCTCCAACCTCCCCTTCCCCCCAAAATGCCCCCCCCCATCATGCCCCCTCTCATCCCCCTCCCCCCTACTCTCCTGCAGGGTGAGATATCACATTTAGTATGTATGTCATTCTCT